>JAQZBX010057968.1:0-17842 GCA_029593785.1 Cabassous unicinctus
TTTAATCATTCTCTACATTTTATGCTATACTCTATCTAATTAAATTTGATTTCATATGTATGTTACAGCCCATTCCACGTTTGTGCATATTAGTAACTTAATTTTCTATATTAATAATCCTATAATTTGTGTTTATTTGATGTCCAGTTGGACATTTGAACTGTTTCCAATTATTTGACCATACGAATTTCTAAAGGCAGGCTTTTAAAAAATATTTTTATTTGAATATAATCTCCTTTCTTTGGGCATTAATAACATATTTCTTGTCATTTGCCAATAAGAATTTAAATGGTCCCTAGATGAATAGGGAAGGAGAAAAATAAAGAAAGAAAATATTATTCAGCCTTAAAAACAAATGAAGTTCTGATACATGAGACAACATGATTAACCTTGAAGACATCATGTTGAGTGAAATAAGCCAGACACAAGAGGGTAAATGTTGTATGTTCTCACTGATATGAAATAATTAGGAAAAGTTTTGGTAATGAATAGTGAGGATCGTAGCAAAGCATTGTGAATACAGTTAAGGGCACTAAATGATATATATGAATGTGTTTAAAAGGTTTTAGTTTGTATATATATTATTAGAATAAAATTTTTAAAACAAAAGGACAAAAAACATAAGGCTGTAAAATGCAGTAATCCCTAATGTAAACCACGGACTACAGTTTCTATTATATAATAATAATTATAAAAATATTCTTTGATCAATTGTAATAACAAATATACTACATTAATGGAAGGTGTAAATAATAGGCTATATATTGGAACTCTATGGTTTCTGCATGATTTTTCTGTAAACCTACAAGTTCTCTTAAAAAAAAGAACAATACATACATGAGTCACAAACTCCAAATCTCTTTCTGTGTAATTGATAATTATAAAATTGTCATTCCATTTATTTGAAACACATACACACATATATATGTTTCACTTATTTATCAGTTATCACATATGGTATTCTCATTTATAAATCATTCCCTCATGTTCATGTGACTTAAAATTAGTAGAGTTGGGATGAAAACTCAAGCCTTTGGGCTCATAGTAGAAAGGGGAATGATGAGACGATGTTTAAGTTCCTGCCATAGCCCATTATCTTTTCTCATTTTGTTTAATATTCTAAAAGACTCTAAATCTAATAGTGATATGCTCATTTAATGGATGGATAATCTGGTATTCAGTGAGAGCACAAACAATAAACTAAACATTTGGGATCTAACCACATTTGTGTTACTGAAAGACATGCTTATTTCTCTAGGCTTCATTGCCTACTGGGCTCAGTGTATCATAAGCTACACCTTAGTAAATAATGACCAGCTTACCCAAGCTTTGCCCAGCATAGCTGCATATAATACTATCTTCTGGCAAGTGACCTATGATGTTTCAATTATTGTGAGTGTATTTGTTAGAATTCTTTTTGCTCTTGGAGTCCATTCCTTAAATTTCATTTTTCAAAATATATTCTTGGAAAACAAAATATAATGAGGTCTCAGTGGCAAAAGGAAAGCAGTTCACTTAAAAAGTTAGTCTTTAGAGACCAACCCAGACTTTTATTTTAATAGTAAGCCATGGTAAATCAGTGACAGAGATGAGATTAAAATGTATGATTCCCTTTAATAAAGAAATTTGTTTTATGTATTAATAAGAAACAGTTTTATACTCAATATTTTTCAAGAAATTTACAAATCAGGAAAATATTTAGACTACATATTTTTGCTTCACACTTGGAATATATTGTCAGTGCTGCCTTAAAATCTGAATTCTGAATTAGGGTTTGGAGGGGCCTTGACTTTTGTCCATGCTCTGCCTGTTCCTAGTTGTCTTATCTAGATAATTAATGATTTTTTAAATACATTATTCATTTGATAATGAGAAAATTGATACAATTTACTTTGGATCAGAGAATTAATTATTTTAATACATTTGTCCTATAAGAAATGAGAAAGTGGATGTAAAGTCTTATGATTACTTATATATCTGAAATCTCATTCTAAATGAAAGTCTTAAAAAATAATTTCATTTTCCAGTGAACAAGTATGCCTACATCACCGACTGATGAAAATGGACATTCTGCTAGTTTTTAGATAGGGAACATATTTAGAAATACAGAAAAGTCCTTTTTTATTTAAAGTCACTTTCTTCATTTCATAAATTCAGATTCCTGGTTTCTATTGATAACTTTCTTCAGGGCTTCTTTTACCTCCTTGTTCCGGAGGCTGTAAATCAAGGGGTTCAGCATGGGGATGATCACTGTATAGAAGACAGAGGCCATCTTGTGTGTGTCAAGAGAATGGTTTGAGCTTGGCTATAAGTACATAAAGATCAGGGTGTTGTAGAAAATGGTGACTGCCAGCATGTGAGAACCACATGTGTAGAAGGCTTTGTGCCTACCTTCAGCTGACCTCATCCTGAGGATGGCAGAAATAATGAACATGTAGGAGACAAAGTCTGTCAGAAGGGAGGAAATGAACATGACCCCAACACAGGCAAGGATCCATAGCTGTTTGGAGTGAGTGTCTGAGCAAGTTAGCTTAAGGAGAGGCATGTCATCAGAATAGAAATGATTGATGATGTTGGAGTGGCCATAAGAGAGGCGGAAGGTGAGGGTGGTATGAAACAGTGTAACCAGGATGCTGTAGCTATAAGAGGCCACTACAAGGTGAATACAGATTCCTGGGGACATCATGACTATATACAGGAGGAGATTACAAATGGCCACATATCGATCATATGCCATGGAAGCCAGTAGCAAGCACTCTGCTGTCATGAATGCCAGAAAACAGCCCAATTGAGCAGCACATGCATTGAAGAAGATAACATTTTGTACAAGAAATTCCCAAGCATTTTGGGAGTAATGACAGAAGAGTAGCAGAAATCAACAAAAGCCAAGTGGCTAAGGAAAAAGTACATTGGTGTGTTGAGTCTTGCATCTATTCTATTGACTAGGATCAAACCCAAGTTGCCCTACTACTGTGAGTAGATAGATGGACAAGAAAACCACAAAAAGGGGCATCTTCAACTCCTGATGATCTGTGAGGCCCACAAGGATAAATTCTGTCACCTGGGTGCAATTAATTGGAGCCATGTGTGTCTTCAGGCTGTCTGGAAGAGGAAGATGAAAGGAGAATTAAATATGGCTTACCATTTCTGTAAGTGATCTTTTTATAACCTAATAACCTGAGAAGAGGGTTTATTGTTAAAATGGAGTAAGAATATCTTATTATTAACATACTGGGAGATTGGAGATGGATCAGAGAGCCAAAAGAGAGATGTTTGGAAAAGACGTATTTTTGTCCCTCACTCCCACAAATCATTGTTTATACAAAGTTAAAAGCTATAGGGTAAGATTTAGTCCACATTGGCTTAGTCTTGGTTCAAAGCTCCTGCATATTTATTTAAAATTTAACCTTATTTTTTCAAAATTTAAAACTATTGTTTTTATTGAAGAAATGTTAACATTGATAGCATAAAGGAAAATGAATCTTCTTCAGTGGCATCAGTCTGACAGACCTGTAATTTTTTCCAGTGCAGACTGCTGCAATAGTGACCGAGGGAGAATTCTCTACTTTTCCATTCTACCTTTATCATTTACCATAGACTGGTCACCAAAGGTTCCTTGTTTAGGAATCTTTATAGTTAGACTAATAATGGTTTTCTATATCTTTTGATCTCTCTCTCTCTCTCGTTTGTTTTTCCTCTCCTTCTCACTTTATATTTGAAAAATGAAAAAAAAAAATTGTTACGATAAAAAACACCATTACTTTTTACCTACTGAAAAGGCACACACTAGAAATAAATGCTGTATAAATAAAATAAAGATATATTTCCTTACTTCTTTTTCACTATTTACTAATGGCTCTTGTTTACTATAATTCTTGTTCAGGCTATCCCAAAAAGGTTTAGAATTATGGACTTTCATTTTCTTTGTTTAATTTAAGACATTTATTGAACAGCGATTTGTAGTTAGTAAATACTTTCAAAGTAACTTCCTGCAAGTTTATCCTAAATACATGTGCGATATTTCTTCCTGGAATTCTGACATGCAGGTGGATTTTTAATGTCAAACATTAGCAACATTTTCAAGGAAGAAAATTAAATCCTTCAATCTTATATGCTCTAATTTTCATCTGAACAAATGAAAGTACATTTTAAGAAAAGAGTAAGAAGTAAAAAAAAAGAGAGAGAGAAAGAGAAGACAATTAG
This sequence comes from Cabassous unicinctus, assembly GCA_029593785.1. Taxonomy (NCBI): domain Eukaryota; kingdom Metazoa; phylum Chordata; class Mammalia; order Cingulata; family Chlamyphoridae; genus Cabassous; species Cabassous unicinctus. The sequence continues at coordinate 4,204 of JAQZBX010057968.1, forward strand.
GTATTGGTTTTTAAGTCTGCCCTTACCAATACCCTTCTCTATATTTGTAGCATTCAGACATTTCTAACCTTGAACCACTGAGAGAAATAGTTGTTATAAGATGTGATCAAACACATTTACATATCCAGAATGATATTCTCACATCTGGATAGGTGGATGTACTAATATTTTTTCTCTAAAAATAGATTTCATTAATAAATTCTGGTTATAATCTACTAAAGAGAATTTATCATCTAGTAATGTTTCACAAAGACATTTTAATCACTCCCCCATCCCCAAGGCTGCTTATCACTACCACCAACTTGAGAAATGCAAACATACCCTGCTTACCTACAACCAGCTCCTATTGGGGATATCTCTCCCTCCTCAGGGCATTTCTTTCATTACTTCTTTCATGGAAAGAATCTCTTTTTCCTTGCATTCAGTACCTGCACCAACCACTTTTATATTTTTAAATATATGTATACAGACTAATCCATAAGTATTTTATATTCAAATTCCAGTCACTTCTCTTTACTTCTGACACAGTCAACTTGCGGTTATCTAATTAGAGTGACTGTTTTCAATTTCTCAGTTACAATTTGCCCTTACTTGCTTCTCTTGTTTGTATGTGCACTTCCCTGTGCCCACCTCTACCAGGTTAATACTTAGTGAAAGGGAAAACTCGTATTAGCCTTCAAGACCTATCAAAATCCCACATTTCCTTTGAGCCCCTCCCTTATTTCTAATTCCCATGCTGTGTTACCATTTTTCATCTTTGTGTTCTGGAAATACTTTTTACATCACTTATTTATGCATCTTCTCATATGTGTGTCTATCATTTCTATATTTATTCTCTTGACTGACTGTGTATTTCATTGTTGGGAGGCATGGCTTTTTCATTCATTTCTTAACATAGTATTTTCTGGATATAGTTAGTGAGAATCAAACACTAATTTTTGTAAAAATATTTCTATATTTACTTCTTTGTTCATAATGAATGTTATTTACTTGCATAAAATACACTTAAATATTTATTGATGACTTTATTCTAATGTACTCATCTCTCATCCTAGGTAAAATCACTAGCTTCTGTAAGAATAAAGACAATTTTGATAGAGATTTCAGTCTAGTCAATCAAATGCCTGATTTTTCCAAACCTCCTAATAGATGTTATCTTGGAGTTCTCAAACTTTTTTTTCCATCTCAAAATAATAAGAAATACGTTCTACATAAAAATTGATACACACAGAACTGAAATAAAATGAGAGGAAACACTATTTACCCTTATTTCAGAAAACACCATCTAAGATGTGTTATTTTTCATTCTAGTCCATATTACTTCATTTATTAAATTACCTTCACCTCAATTTTGAAATACTCCCTTCTAACCTACCTGGGTAGAGTGTTCTCCTATTTTCCCTCTGAATGGCTTCGAGCAATAACAAACTATAGGGTTTTGTCAATGACTCTTTCCCAAAGGACCTTAAGGGACATGATGCAAGTAATAGCATCAGAAATATTACAGCACATGCTCCATGGGAAGCCCAAGGCAGGATGGAGTTGAATTGATTGTATTCTGTATTTATGAAGAACCATGGATCTAAAGCTGGGCTTTTACTATGGCATTATTATTGCCTAAGATTTCATAATTTTGAAACACAATTATTTATTTACTGTTTCAATTGTTCATATTGGAGTTTTTTCGGTGTTGCTTGAAAATTAGTTTGATTTTTTTTCAGGAGATATCAGACATTGAACCCAGGACTTCTGGGACCTTCTACATGGGAAGCAGGTGCTTTACCACTGAGGTACACCCATTCCCTTGAAATTGTTTTTGAAAGAAAGATAGCAATTACAATGTATCTTTCAAAAAACTGAATAACCAACTCCCCATGAATCTATCCCTCCCTGAATTTGGTGTGACATGCTGCTCTGTTTTTGGATTACTCTTTTTGTTTTTTAATATATTTTTTATTTTTCTTTAATGATATTTAGATTACATAAAAGTTACATAAAAATAGAGGGGATTCCCATATGCCCCGCTCCCTACATTGCCCACATTTTCCCACATTAACAACATCCTTCATCAGTGTGTTACATTCGTTACAATTGGTGAAAACATTTTGGAGCATTTCCACTAAGCATGGATTACAGTTTACATTGTAGTTACACTCTCTTCTGCACAATTTTATAGGTTATAGTAAGATATATAATGGCCTGTATCTGTCATTGTAATGACAATTCCCAAGTCCCAAAAATGTCCCCATATTACACATGTTTTTCCCTCTCCCTGCCCTCAGAAACCCGAGTGGCCACTGCCTCTGCATCAATGATATAAGTTTTACATTACTAAAATCACAATAAATCCATAGGGGAATATCAATAAGTCTAATTTAGTCCATGGTTCATTCCCCAATCCTGAGGATTCTGGGATCGTGATGCCCATTCCACTTTTAATTGAGAAGGGGCTTCAATCCTATAGGGCAGATGGATAGGACTCTCTTGCTTGCATTTGTTGACTGTCTCAGTTCCTTGGGGTGGTTGTTGTCCATCAACATCTCCTCTTTTTAGCTGTCCTGGGTGTGTCCAATGAACTGGAGAGTAGGTGTTGCAATTCTGTTGACAATCAAGGCCCAACTGGCACATGGGCAGACCAAAGATTTAAGTCTATTGGACATAGATGTATCAAGTCTAGTGCTAAATATAGGTTCAAATAGAAGGATCACAAGAGTCATATGTAGGGAAACCACAACTGAGTACAACTCTGTCACACTGGGGAGCGTAAATTCCAAAATTGGGCCCATTGGCAAGGCACTAAACACCTGAGCTATCTGCTTTGATATCTGCCTTGGCTATAGTATCTTGATGTCTCCAGAGCCCTCAGAATCCCTGCTATTTGAGGTAGTATTTACTTTGGCAGTCAATGAGATCTTACTGAGAGGTTACACTAATGACCTCCTGACTCGCTTTGAAGTCTCTTAGCCATATAAACTCATTTGTCTTTAGCTTTTCTCCCTTTTGATCAAGGTCTTTCTCAGTTGCATTGTTAGTTGGCTCTTGGTAGTAATCCCTCAATGCCAGGGAGGCTCATCCCCAGGAGTCATGTCCCATGCTGAGAGGAAAGTAATGCATTTATATCTTGAGTTCAGCTTGGATAGAGGCTACATTTGAGCAACAAGGAGGCTTTCAAGAGGTAACTCTTAGACATGCTATAATGTTAGGCTAAGTTTCAATTTAAAAATAAAGGTTCATAACTATAGTCATCAATATCAAGGGCCTAGCAATGGACTATCCTCCTTCACTACTCACTATCCCTGTACCTGGGGGATTCTTGCTGTTCCATTAGAGATGTGGCAGAGCTCCCCAGGATGGGAATTTGATATTCATTCAATTATTGTGTGAATCCCACCATGACAATGCCCCATGAATACTTGAACACATTTATATGTCTTATATGTATGCCCAAGTGAATTTCCTCCCTATCACTGATGCCCCCAAAAAGATTTATTTTATGTATTTATTTCTCCCTACCCCCTCATTGTTTTGCACTTGCTGTGTCTGTTCATCTTCCTTGTTTGTTTGGGAGGCAATGGGAACCAAACCCAGGACCTCCGATGTGGGAGGGAGGCACCTAATCACTTGAGCCACCTCTGCTCCCTCTTTGGTTTATTCTTTGAAAGGCTCATGTAGTATTTATTTACTATGGGGTTTTCTCTATTAGTTATTACTTAATTTCCTTATCACTGGGTCTAAAGAATAATTTTATGGTATATTGTCTCATCTGATATCAGTGTCCACATCAATGCTGTGCAAAAAGAACAGGTTTCAATATTTATTATGGAATAATATGTCTCTGAAGAAACTGGTGCTAATCTCCCATAGGTCAAAAAGCACTCTGTGGCAACATAAAAACAATTATCTTTTCTTAGCAATTTAGAGAAGTAAGTATTTTACTGACAGACAACAAGACACCTCAGAAATGATTTCCAGAGTTTTAGAATAGATATTAGCATAAAAACCCACCTGAGGATCCCAGTGGGCTTGTACGATAGATGTGAGAAAGATTAGTAAGAAATTCGATATAAGCCCTGTGGTCCAAAGCAAGGAGACACTTATGTCCATAGAAATGCTGGATTTGATGATATTTAACCAATCTATTTTGAATATGGTTTGTGGAAAAACAAAGATGGACTTGTCTGTTTCGTATACTGGCTTTGAGTATAAACTTTTCCACATAGTTTTCCATTAAATAAATTCCCAACTATAATTCTGGGTTGCAATATAATACGTGGGGAGAGTCAGTATCTGGCATTGCCTTGTACACAATACGCTAACACATAAGATTCACTGAATTAGGAAAAGCAGCAAATGCTGAGAAGTCACAGCCTGGTATGAGCATATTGTGTCAGCATTTATTATAGATGCATAAGTATGAACTGTATGTTTCAGATATTAAATACTTCAATGTATATATAATATCTAAATTTGTTTTAAAATAATAAGCACACCTACTGTTGATGGCCAAATGTCATAAATGTATTGTGTTTTACTATAAAATACCATGACTTGGTGTCTGACATTGCATCACTAGATCAAAAACTAAGATGCCAAGAGTGAGGAAAGATGGTGTCAGTTTAGGAGGGCACTCACTGACTAGCTCTCTGAGGATGGCGATTGTGGACAGGGTCCTGCCTGGGGGTCTGTGCTGTAGGCGCACGGAGCGAGAAGCTTGGGACATCTAGCTCCAGGCAGATAAATGGTGTGGAGTGATCAGTAGAGATTCGTGAGATTTAAGCCTGCCTTTGGTGGTTAACACAGATGGCTGAGCCCCACCTGCAAGGAAAAAAGCTGGTTTGAGCCATGAATCCTGCACCTGCAACTCCCACTCCCGGTGTGAAGGAGCATTCTCTGAGAGAGGGAGGGTTCTGACAGAAGGTGGAAAGGGTTTTACCTTCTGTAGATTTGGCTGCCTGGACCCCCCATAGCTTTGGAGAGCAGATAATCCAGCTTGAAGCAGCGCCAGGCTAAGGGGAGAGGCGAATCTGCTGAGGAAACATAATTTACCCAGCAGCCTGCTGACACTGAGGTTTGGCTCCAGAAGGGGTGGAGTCAGCCAATTTTATCGCTCTGCACTGACAAGCATCAGAGCTTCAGCTCCACTGGGGTGGCCAGGAAGTGGGAAGTGCTTGATTAGTTTACACGAGCCTATTTAGGGTCCCCACAGTGAAGGTGGTGGTCTAGCAGAGGACTTCTTTTGGGTCCCTTATATCGATCCACCCCCCCCAAAAAAAAGAAGACAGTCACTTTAAAAAATGAATTCTTCTTTTCAATTCAGTTTAATATCTAAAATTTGCTTCAAAACCTACAGATAGAACCCTGCAGGGAAATTGATTGATAAACACAAGCAGGCTGAGAGGATCCACAAGGACCCTAGAAGGAACACTTCCTCCTTAGCTTTGTTTGACTGCTTGCTTGTGTGGTTGTTTGGTTTTTCTGTTTCTTTGCTGTCTTTTGATTTTCTTTCCTCTTTCCTACCCCCTTTCTTTTTTCCTTCATTTTTTTTAAATTAGGTGCTGCTAGCTTGCATCTTCTTTGCTGTGCTTCTTCTTCAGTGATTTCCCATTCTCTGTCTATGTTGATTTTGGTATCCCAAGCTATCTCTTATCCTTCCTTCATCATTCTGCCTTCTGCTTTCTGTTGTGGTTCTTAGACACCACGTTTTTTCATTAGCCCACAACTTAAGGGTGTCAATTTCTATTCTATTTACTTTGTTTTCTTCTCTTTTTTCAATATTAACTTTTTTTTCTTTTTAAACCTTTCTTTACTCTTTCTCTCCCTCCTCATCATTCTAGCCTTCTAAATCATTATATATATATTCTTCTATTTGGTTTCCCAGTCCATGGTAGGTACTCCACTTTTTTTCCTATTACTCTACACTGCCTATATGAGTTAAATATTCATTTCACTAAGTCTTATTTGGCCCCTTTTCTAACTAATATCAATATTACTATTATCCTTCTTCCTTTCTCACATCTTTCAATTCCTCTTGCACTAATCTTTTGCCTTCAAGGTAACATAGAAAGAAGCAAGGAAATAAAATAAGAAGAAAAAGTATAAAAGAGAAAACTTAACACACACACAAAACCACCAGCTAAATAAAACCCTAGAGGAGAGAGAGCAGCTAATCAACTGAATAAACCCGTCAAGCTAAAATGATGACTAGAGGGCAACAAAAAATTACAAACCACACTGAGAAGACATGTACCATTCCAATGATCAAACTAAAAATCAGGAATAGAGGCAGAACATTGAACAACTAATCAAAGCTTTCCAAACCAATATCTTGAACCAATTAATGAAGTGAAGGAAGAGAATAAGGATATAAAGAATACACTGGGACAACATACTGAAGAAATTGTAAACATACACAAAAAGATAATGGATACGATAGTGATCAATGGCACAATCAAAGAAATCAAAAAGACATTGGATTCACATAACAGCAGATTTGAACAGGCAGATGAAAGAATTAGTGATGTGGAAGACAATACATCTGAAATCAAACAGATAGTAGAAGAAATAGACAAAAAAAATAGAAAAAATACTGCAGGGACTCAGGGATTTAGCTGACAAGACAAAATGCGCAAACATACGCATATGGGCATCCCAGAAGAAGAGAAGGGAAAGAGAACAGAAGGAGTATTGAAGGAAATAATGGCTGAAAGCTTCACAAACCTATTGAGAGAGATGGATGTGCAAATCCAGAAACCAAAGCACACCCCAAACAGTATAAATACGAACAGGCCAACTCCAAGACATATACTTGTCAAAATGTCCAATGCTCAAGACAAAGAGAAAATACTCAAGGCAGCAAGAGAAAAGAGAACCATCACATACAAGGGAAGCACAATAAGATTAAGTGCTGATTTCTCATCTGAAACCATGGAGGCAAGAAGACAGTGGTATGACTTAGTCAAAGTAGTAAAAGAAAAAAACTTCCAGCCACAAATTCTTTATCCAGCAAAACTAGCATTCAAAAATGATCGAGAGTTCAAAATATTCACAGATAAACAGAAATTAAGTGAGTATGTCAAAAAGAAACCGGCACTTCAAGAAATACTAAAGGAATTTCTACTAGTTGAAAGGAAAAATCAAGGGAGAGAGAGTTGGAGGAGAGTTTAAAAACAATTAAAAAGACAAAAACAGAAACAAAACAACATATGACATACACTAACCCAAAGAAAATAGGCTGAAGTAAGAAATTTGTTGGAAGTAATAACACTGAATGATAAAGCATTAAATTCACAACTCAAGAGGCACAGATTGCCATAATGGATAAGGAAATATGATCCATCTATATGCTGTCTACAAGAAACCCACCTTTGACCCAGGGATTCAAGGAGGCTGAAAGTGAATGGCTGGAAAACCATTTTACAAGCTAACAATAGCCAAAAAAGTGCAGGAGTAGCTATTCTAATAAATAGACTTTAAATGCAAACTATTGTAAGAGACAAAGATGGACACTTTATATTAGTAAAAGGGGTAATCTCTCAAGAAGAGAGAACAATCATAAACATTTACACACCTAATCGAGGTGCCTCAAAAAACATGAGACAAACTCTGGAAAAACAAAGTGGAGAAACAAATGCCTCTACAATTATATCGGGGGAATTTAATACACCATTATCATCATTAGACAGAACATCTAGACAGAGACTCAATAAAAAAACAAAGGCTCTCAACAATACATTAGAGGACTTGTACTTAATAGAAATAAACAGAACAATACACCCAAATACTGCAGGATTTACATTCTTCTAGAGGGCACATGGATTATGCTCCAAGACAGACCACATGCTGGGCCACAGAGAAAATCTATTTGAATTCAGAAAAATTGAGATTATACAAAGTAATTTCTCTGATCACAATGGAATGAAATTGGAAATCACTAAGGAAAAACAGTTTAGGCACAAGGATATAGAAGTTAAACAACACACTCTTAGACAAACAGTGGGTCAAGGAGGAAATCTCTAAATAAATCAGTAACTACCTTGAAACTAATGAAAACGACAACACAACATATCAAAACCTATGAGATGTAACCAAAGCTGTCCTGAGAGGGAAGTTCATAGCCATAAATATAAATATTAAAAAAGAAGAAAGAGCTAAAATTGAAGACCTACCTGCACACTTGGAGGAATTGAAAAAAAACAAAAACAAACTAAACCAAAAGGAGTAGAATGAAGGAAATAACAAAGATTAGAGCAGAACTAAATGAAATAGAGAATAAGAACGCACTAGCAAAAATAAACAAAACCAAAACCTGGTTCTTCGAAAACATCAATAAAATTGACAACCGCTAGCCAGACTAACAAAGAAAAAGAGAGAACAGATGAAAATAAACAAAGTAAGAAATGAGCAAGGTGATATCACTACTGACCCCACAGAAATAAATAATATCATAAGAGGATACTTTGAAAAATTATATGCCAAGAATAATGATAAGTTAGAGGAAATGGAGAAGTTTCTAGAAAGTCACAAGCAGCGTACATTGATGTAAGAAAAAATTGATGAACTCAACAGTCCAATTACAAGTAAAGAGATAGACGCAGTCATCAGAAACCTCCCAACTAAGAAGAGCCCCGGATCAGACGGCTTCACAGCTGAATTCTACCAAAAATTCCAGAAAGAGCTAACAGCAATTCTGCTTAAGCTCTTCCAAAAAATAGAAGTAGGAGGATATTGCCTAACTCATTCTACAATGCCAAAATTACCCTAATACCAAAACCAAACAAAGATAACACTAGAAAGGAAAATTACAGACCAGTTTCTCTAATGAACCTAGATGCTAAAATTCCCAACAAAATACTTGCTAATCGCATTTCACAACATATCAAAAGGATTATACACCATAACCAAGTGAGTTTCATCCTGGTTATGCAAGGATGGTTCATATAAGAAAATCAATCAATGTAATTCACCACATAAAGAGATTGAAAGAAAAAAAATCACATGATTATCTCTATAGATGCAGAAAAAGCATTCGACAAAATACAGCACTCTTTCCTGATAAAAACACTGCAAAAGATAGGAATAGAAGGAAACTTCCTGAATATGATAAAGGGTATATATGAAAAATCCAAAGCTAACATCATCTTCAAAGGTGAAATCCTAAAAGCCTTCCCTCTGAGATCGGGAACAAGACAAGCATGCCCACAATTAACACTCTTATTTAACATTGTCTTAGAAGTACTTGCTTGAGCACTGAGGCAAGAAAAGGATATAAAAGGCATTCAGATTGGAAAAGAAGAAGTAAAAATTTCATTATTTGCAGACACCATGATCCTATACATAGACAGCCCAGAGAAATCTACAACAAAGCTTCTAGAACTTATACAGGAGTTCAGTAATGTTGCAGGCTATAAGATCAATGCAAAAAAAATCAGTAGCATTTCTGTACACCAATAACGAGCAATCTGAGGAGGAAATAAACAAAAAACAACCTTTACAATAGTAACTAAAAGAATCAAATAACTAAGAATAAATTTAACTAAAGGTGTAACGGACTTACATACAGAAAACTTCACAACACTGATAAAAGAAATCAAAGAAGACTTAAATAAATGGAAAAATATTCCCTGTTCATGGATAGGAAGACTAAACGTCATCAAGACGTCTATCCTACCCAAACTAATCTACAGATTTAATGCAATCCCAATAAAAATCAACACTATATTTTTAAGGAACTGGAAAAACTAACCACAAAATATATTTGGAGAGGTAAGAGGCCTGGAATTGCCAAAGACATATTTAAAAAGAAAAATGAAGTTGGAGGTATCACATTACCTGACTTTAAAACATACTACAAAGCTACAGTGATCAAAACTGCATGGCAATGGCAAAAGGATAGACCTACTGACCAATGGAACCGAATTTGGAGTTCTGATATAGATCCTCGCATATACAGTCATCTGATATTTGACAAGGCCACCAAGCCTACACAGTTGGGAGAGAATGGCCTCTTTAACAAATGGTGCTTGGAGAACTGGATATCCATATCCAAAAGAATGAGAGAAGAATACCATCTCACACCTTATACAAAAATCAACTCAAGATGGATCAAAGATCTAAATATAAGAGCCAAAACCATAAAGACCTTGGAAGATAATGTAGGGAACCATCTACAGGACCTTGTAATAGGAAATAGTGTCATGAACTTCACAGCCAAATCACGAGCAGCAAGAGGAAAAATAGATAAATGGGATCTCCTCAAAATTAAAATCTTTTCCACCTCAAAGGACATTATTAAAAAAATAAAAATGCAGCCTACCCAATGGGAGAAAATATTTGGCAACCATATATCTGATAAGATCCTAATATCCTGCATATATAAAGAAATCCTACACCTTGAAAATACAAAGACAAACAACCCATTTAAAAAATTGGCAATTGACCTGAAAAGACATTTCTCCAAGGAAGAAATAAAATGGCTAAAAAGCACATGAAAAAATGCTCCAAATTGCTAGCTATTAGGGAAATGCAAATAAAAACTACTGTGAGATACCATCTTACACCCATCAGAATGGCAGCTATTAAAAATACAGCAGACACTAAATGTTGGAGAGGATGTGAAGGAATAGGAACCCTCATCCACTGCTGGTAGGATTGTGGAATGGTCGAGCCACTGTGGAGGACAGTTTGGTGGTTACTCAGAAAACTAACAATTGATCTTCTGTATGATCCAGTGATTCCACTGCTGGGTATATAACCAGAAGAATTGAAAACAAAGACATGAACAAATATATGCACACTAATGTTCATAGTGGCATTGTTCATAATTGCCAAAATTTGTAATCAGCCCCGGTGCCCATCAACAGATGAAAGGATAAGGAAAATGTGGTACATACATACAATGGAATATTACTCAGCTGTAAGAAGAAATAAAGTGCTAACACATGGAATAACATGGATGAATCTTGAAGACCTTATGTTGAGTGAAGCAAGCCAGGCATTGAAGGTTGAACAGTATATGACCTCACTGATCTGAATTGAGGAAAGTGAGCAGTCTCTGAGAAACATTGTCTGAAAGATAGGTTAACAAGTGAGAGAAAGAGAAGAGTAGGTTGTGAGCCATCACCCATATAGACATAATCTATGGTAAAGTGATAGAGTATAGTTGCATATTGAAGGATAGGACAGATGGGTAGTGATATTACTGGGTTTAGTGGTGCAGGGTTGACAGGTGGGTAGATTAGGAAGGGCAGGATAGAATACCCAGGGCATGTAACTATGAATCTTGTCATTCCATGAGTCAAGACAGGGAGTGTCATATGCCCCAGGGGGACAGGGAGGAAGGAACAGAAAAGACCAAATGGGATAATTAGTGGTCATGGGAAATGTTTTTCTTTACCATACAGTAATGGTCACAGGACATGGTAAATATCATCAAAAACTATTAAACTGTACAGTCTAAATTGTAAACTATACTGTAAACCATTCACAATGTTTAGTTGCTATATTTCACTATCTGTATAACAGTTATAACAATGCTAACATTGATTTAAAAAAAAAGGTTTTAATATAGGATGGGGAAGGGGGAGGGAGGTTGGGTATGTGGGAGTCTCTAGTATTCCGTGTGTGACTTTGATGTGACTTAAAACTTCCTTGAAAATTAAATGAAAGTTTGTGAGACACGGGAATGAGAGGGAGAAGGTGTCACGGTACACTGGACATCCAATAATACAGAGATAAAAGGAAAAAAGAATAATATTTTTAAAAAGGAATTTTTTTTTGTTTTTTCCCATTTTTTTGAATGTCCCAATCCACTAATTATATTTTATTTTTAGTTTAGTTTCTTTTTTTTTCTTTCTGAGTTTTCTTTTACTTATCTCTTGCATTTAAGCTTATCATTATTATTTCCTTTTCCTATTAATTGTATTCTGTTATTATAAGGGCTTCATGTTCAGGGAAGGTTTAGATCACAGAAGGGTTACAAGGGGGGCTGAAGTGGATTATTGGTGGGGGTTGTCTGGAATGGGGGATTCATGGGAATAAGTCCATCTGAATATCCATGAAAGATATATAAAATTGTTCATATGATCAAGGGATGGGGCATGGTCATGGTGAGTAGACAATTACCCAATAAATGAGGGAAGCTGAATTCCACCCTGGAGAGTTCTGCTACATTCCCCAAGGGAGCAGCAACAGATCCCTGAGTGCAGAGGCAGTGTTTGGCAAAAGAGGATGGCCCACTGATGGGTTCTTGTTATTGAGGACTAGACTTATGAGTCCTTGCTCTTGTAATAGAAACTTAGTCTACTGTTATAGGGTGCCTAAGGGTTGCCACCTGAGAGCCTCCTTGTTGCTCAAATGTGGCCTCTCTCTAAGCCAAACTCAGCATATGAATGCATTACCCTCCACCCCAACGTGGGACATGACTCCCGGGGATGAGCCTCCCTGGCAACGAGGGATTAATACCAAGTGCCAAAGGGCAACACGATTGGAAAAAGACCTTGAATAAAAGGGGAAACGGTAAAGAAAAATGAGTTCACGTGGCTAAGAGACTTCAAAGAGAGTTGGGAGGTCATCCCAGAGGTAATGTTTATGCACACTTCAGTAGGAACTCATAGAACACCAAAGTGGATATCACCCCACAAAGAGGGACCCCCGAGGGCTCTGGAGACACCCAGGTCCTATATAAGTGGGAATAGTCCCAGAGGTTGATGCCTAATTAGTGGGCTCTTCAGTGGAATCTGTGCTTATGAGAGTGACAGAGTTGGACTCAAATAAGTCCTCCCTGCACATGGTCCATCAGTCCCTTTTATTCAAACCTTTATGTGATGCTGGAGTTGTTAGGTATACTTCCAGAGACTGAAGCCTCTGGCTTACCTATGTGCCAGCTGTGCCTGGAATCTCAGTGGAGCTGCAACTCCTACCCTACAGTTCAATGGACTCATCCAAGTGGCCTGGCGAGGAGACGACGATGGGCAACGGCCATCCCAGGGAATGGAGAGGGCCTGCAGCTGCAGGCAGGAAAAACCCATCAACAGCATATACGGGATATAAACCCTCTCTCACTTAGAGATGGAGTGGACTTCACCATCCCAGTCCCCTCAGGATTGGGGGAGGAGCTGTGGACTAAAGTGGGCTTGGTGGTGTTCTGTTGTAGACATATTATGATTCAAGCAATGGAAGAAATTGTAACAGTGAGGTGGAGCCGGTGGCCACTGGATGTTTTTGGGGGCAGGGAGAGGAGGGGCAGTTGAAATACAGGGGCTTTTGGGACTTGGGGGTTGTCCTGTGTGGCGTTGCAGTGACGGATGTAGGCCATTTTCCATCAGCATATACCATGCAGAACTCTGTGGGAGAGAATGTGGTCTATGATGTGAACTGTGGTCCATGCTCGGTGGCAAGGCCCCAGGATGTGTATAACCATTGCGGGTATTGTGTCACACGGATGAAGGATGGTGGTGTGGGATGTTGTTGGAGGGGTGGGAGGTGGGGAACATGGGAATCCCTGTAATTTCTGAGTAATATTTAGGTAATCTTAGCACCTTTAAAAATGCATAAATACATATATATGTGTATATATATATATATATATATATAATAAGATTTATGTAAACAAATGCACATATATGCATATGTATTTATATAT
>JAQZBX010057969.1:0-17837 GCA_029593785.1 Cabassous unicinctus
CTTTTCGAGGATCATAATGATTATTTTTTAAAATTCTTTGTAAGAATTTCGCAAAACAAATTTAATCTGGAGTGAATTAATATTCCAAAAGTTTCTTTTGTTAACTGTTTTTCTTAACATTAAGTATTTTTAAATTAACTTGGGTTTACAATCTCACAGTGAGTTGGAGGTGTTTTGATTCTGTTTTCACATCTGTTTTTCACTCTAACTGCCTTGAGCTAGGATCCCAGCACCAGTTGATAACGAGGTTTTGTAACAGCATCTCAGGATGCCTGCTCTGTTGTGGTATGGGGACATCGCAGATCCAGGCACAAAGCTAGAGGATGGCTTGGCTCAGTTCCTAATCAAGGGTCTGTCTTCATCTTCCAACATATCAAGCCCTAGGCTGCAGGTGGACAGCTGGCTTTTTTTTCCCCCTGCTTCCCTTCCCAAGGAAAGGGAGCCTCAGCCCACCCCTGGCTTCAGGAGCCTGGCTCTTGTCCTGTCTTGCACGGAACACTTTAACTCCAGTTACCAAGAACCATGCCTCTGGCAGCCACTGCTACTTCTAGACCCTGAGGCCAGCAAGCCCTCGGCCCAACTCACCACTTGCATTTTTGGTCTGCTTCTGGTACACAGAGATATCCATCTTGGTTTGGGGCCCAATTATGTCCTTTTGGTTGTCATTTTTTCTATTTTGTTTATTATTGTTATGTATTTGGAACAGAGGCTGCATGAACTCAATATTCTATCTTGACTAGAAGTCGAAAATTGAATTGTGTGATTGCCATAACTGTGGAGAAGTCCCATGTTTCTTATTAGTGGATGTAAAAAAGAGGAGAGATCGTTTTATAAAAATTTAGTAGGATTTTACTCAAGGGTCTTTGCTACGAATACTATCTGAGGGTAAATGGCAAAAGACAGAACAAGTTTCCTCCTGGATAATAAGGTAGAGTCCACACACACCACACCCTGTGAGTTGATCTCAGAAAAGCCCACTGCTCTCTCCTCAGAGCTGAACTGGGCCTGGGGAGAGCCGTGGGAGTGGTCCTGGGACTGGGGTGTCATCGAAGGGGCGGGGGTGCGCGCCTCTGCAAACTGATCCCGGAGAAGCATCTCCCCCTAGTGGTCACAAGAGGAAGCTGCGGTGCCTTCAACCAAGGAGAAGCCACAGGAGCTTTAAGTTTTTCCGCATGCACCCAGTTCCTGAAGATCTGAGACCTGTGGAAATGGCACAGGCATCCTGGAGGTCCCAATTACACAATCTCCCTGGGTCCAGGGTGAAATTCTCTCTTCTGCCTCCCTGGTGGCTACTTCCTGACCTGCCCCCTCTGAGAATCAGAACCTTGACTCTTAATAGAGAAGTGGCCACTCGGTCCAAAGAGCTCTTTGAATGGGTTCCTTAACTGCCACTCAGAGGACTATGGGAGGACAGTCTGTGCAGGGGTCCAGAACATGAGTTTGGGAATTAGACAGACCTGGGTCTGAATCCCAAGTCTCTCTCACTTACTAGTTGTGTGTCCCTGGGCAATTTACTTAACCTCTCTGTGCCTCCATTTCTTCTCTGTAAAATTGGGATAATAATTGTACATATCTTAATGGGTTACTATGAGAATAAAATCAGATAAGCAGATCACTCCTCCATCTCCCCCAAATAGGGTCCCTGTTTTAGAGGTGCTCAGGCTCTTATAGGCCCTTCCTATACCACTACTGGGACCTACAGGCCTCAATCAGCCTCCTCTAGACCTAGGGTATTGGGGGGAGCTATTTTTTGAGAAGGAGCCAAGCCCAGATGGAGTCCACACTGCAGAGGCCCCACCTGGAGGCCAAAGTCCTAGGGCTCTAAAGTTGTCCCTGAGAATCACAAACTCACAAACACACCCTCTGGCTGCTGCCCCTGTGGCTCCTGTTTAACTATTTCCCTCCCAGTGGCTTGCAACCCACATACTCCTAGAGAACACACTCAGAATTCCGCACGCCCTTCCAGAGGTGCAATTCAAGCACAACTGAGCTGGGCATTCCGCTGGTCCATCAGTCACATTAAAGTTATTCAGTACCAGCTTTGTGCTTGGCACTGGGGATTCCAAAGGGGAGGAGTTGATCCCTGGCCCCAAGGCATCCACAGGATGGTGGGAGACCCACTTGCAGACCCTCAATGACTGGACTCTCTGATAATTGCTTTAATGAGAGTCTGTGCAGAGTGCCATAGGAGCCTAGATCAGGGTAGGCCTGGGGTAGTCAGAGAAGGCTTCCCAGAAGAGGGGGCTTATAGCTGGGGGCTTGAATATGGAGTAAGAGTTTTCCAAGAGGACAATCTTCATTGATTCATTCAACATATTTTTTATTGACCTGCCTCTCTCCTCTTTCTGTTCTATGCTCTAGGGATTCAGTGATGAGGAAGAGAAAAGCAGCCCCTGACATCCAGGTCTGGTCTGGCTCTCACAGCTAGGCCGTGGGGTTCTCATATTGAACATAAACAATTTCACAGAACATCAACAGCAGACAAAGGCCACTCTGTGACTAAGATGGATCTAGACAAAAACAAGCCCAAATCCCACAAGCCTTTCATGACATCCTCTCACTCAGATGTCCTAAGTTCCCCACGGTGTGTGGTCCTTCACTGCAATGAGCAATAAGCCCAATCTGTTCAACTACAGGTGGTCTTGGGCTGGGAGACAATGACAATGATGATCAAAGAGATAAGATTTGAGTGGAGACCTGAATGAAATGAGGGGCAAGCCACGTGGATATGTGGGGGAAGAAACTTCCAGGTAGATGGAGCAGCCAATGGAAGGACTATGAGGTGGGAATGTTGACTGGCATGTTTAAGAAAGTGCAAGTAGGCCAGCCTAGCTGGAGTAGTGTTCCAGACAGAAGGAACAGACCATGCAAACCTCATGTAAGAGAAAGCAGGCCATTGTCTGGCAGGTATGGGTGGTTCTGTGCCGTTGAACTAGAAAGCCAATGGGTTTTGTCTTGGGGAAGAAGGATGAGTATGCAGGATTCTCAGCAAAATCACCCCATGAGTCCTAACACTCTGTTGGAGACACCCATGATTGCATTTTTCTTTGATATGATAATAGAGTAAATAGATTAATACATCCTGTTTTTGAGCAAGGTCTATCAGAAGGAATCCTGCTTGTTCATGACAATTCCTTTGTGTTATCACTAAGAGAAAAGAGAAACTGTATGCCAACAGCCCCAGCTTTTGGGTGATTCTGCCAGCTCACCCGATGGATGTCTGCCTCCCTAACCCATCGAGGGAAAAGCCTGTCCCTTTGGTTAAGGTCTAATAGGATTACCTAGGCCAAGTATTTGTGTGGTCCAATGTGATTTAGTAGGGAGGGAGATTGAACAAATTTCATCACCAGGTGCAATTTATGCCCCGGAAAGAATACAAAAAAGTCTGCCTTCTTGTTGCTGGCAACATAAACTGAAAATTCCTTGCAGAGGTTCAGGGCTGTGAGCCGCAGGTGTGAACACACACACGCACGCGCATGCATACACACACACCATCATTCAGCCCCAACCTGAGCAAGCAACACCAGCTCAGGACTCAGAACCAGTAAGCAATTAAAATTTCTCTATCCCAGAGAGAAAGGGCTGAAAGCCATGCAGGTGATATTTAAGTACTGTTTTAGCACTGACATTTAACAGAGACTAAAAGGTGGACTTTTGACTATTCCTGATTCTTGGTGTCCCGAAATTGCTGTTTCACTGCAATTAATAGAATCAAATACGGTCTGCTCCATGAGGGGAGTAAATCCTGATTTGGGGTAGAGCATGAAAAAAAAATGCCATGCACAAGATTTCTATTTTTTAATCCTGCCTCCAATGGGGAGCCATGGAAACATTTTGAACAGTAGGGAGACGTGATCAGATTTAAATGTTAGAAAGATTGTTCTGGTAGCTTAAAGGTGGTAGATTGGTCACACACACATTCATCTCCACTCTTTCCTGAAATCCTTTTTTCTTTTAAGATTTAAAACCCAAAAGAAAAAGAGAATAGGAAAGGAGCCAATAGGAAGATTTTGGAAGCTGGAAAGCAGCTAGACAAATGAAAACCAACCCAAGAAAGCTCAATCCTGAGCCAGCAGTAGGAAAAGTAAAGAACAAATCCTATTTACACCCCAGAACTACCAAATGGTTCTGAAAGCGGGGCTGGAGGAGGGGGAATGGAGGGTGAAGGTGGAGCCAAAAACAGGAGGATCAAGGTTTGATCCCCCTCCCCCATTCCCTCCATCATTGTGACAGAACTGGAGGCTTTTTCTTCTGAGAGCTGAAACTGAGGGTCTCTGAGCTGGCACAGCAGGCAGCACTAAGAGTAGGGGGCGAGGAGAGCAGGGGCACCACGCTGAAACTAGGGATCCCAGGAGGGGATGCGTGCTGAGTATTGAGGCAAGCACCATCCCAGCCTCTGCCCCCAGGCACTAGAAGTCAGGATCCTGACCTCCGGCCAGGCCACAGGAAGAGCCATCTATGAGAAATCTGTCCAGCCCAAAAAGAAAGACCCAAAGACTCTGATATCAGTGCCCATGAAACGGCACAGCCCAGCCCATCCTGCAGTGATGCTGGCAAGGCAAGCTCTCCCCAGACACACACGGAAATATGAAAGCAATCAGCGCTGGGAATGAAAAGTGGTTGCCTCTGGGGAGCAGGAGAAGGGGGGCGCGCAGGGGAGAAGGGAGGAGGGATGAGCTGAGACTGCTGTTTTGGGTAAAAAATTCTTGTTATTTGCTTCTCTAAACTAGATGCATGTAAAACTGTCATAAATTAGAGCCAGGGGCAGGGGCATGAAGAGGGGAAGAAAGCCTGCACAGTTCTGTAGGAGGCGGAACTGGCCCGACATGGTGACTGCTTGTTGGGGCTGTCGCAGGAGGAGCCCTGGTTTCTGACTTGGGGTCTGCCTGGGGCTGTTCACCGAGTCCTGAAAGAGACTGACCCACGGGCTCTCCCCCACCAATCTCTTTCTCTTGGCTTGCTGACTTTTTCTCCCCCACTCCAGGTCTCTTGTCCCCCCCATGTCCACCTGGCACAGGGGGCCAGGAAGACACACAGGGGCAGGATGCTAAACCTTGGGTTCCAGGGGTAGCCGGGATGGATGGGCTTGCCCCCCAGAGTGGGGCCGAGGGGCCTGTTGTCTCTCAAATACTGCCTAAGGCAGAACTACCCCTAAGATATGCAGAGCCTTGGGCAAATATTTTGTGTGGAGCTCCTGTTTACATCAACAATTTGATCTTAAAATGTATTACAGGGGAGCAGATGTAGCTCAGTGATTGAGTGCCTGCTTCCCATGTACGAAGTCCTGGGTTCAATCCCTGGTATCTCCTAAAATAAAATAAAATTAAATTAAATTAAAATAAAATAAAATAAAATGCACTATATAATTCACGGGTCTACATGAGGTATAGTGATGGATTAAAGAGGTACTAACGTATATATTTGTTTATTGTCCAGTTAATGCATGTAAAGTTTCACCATGGTGGGCCAGCACCATCAACTCCTGTTCGGTCCAGGAGCCATCTTTCCTGTTCTTTATGGTCAAATGAGTTAGCTGCTGCTGGCTAACTTCACATCTCCCACTGCAAGAGAAAGGAAACAAGGCTGTTTTACTCACAGTGCTGTGCCTCTTGGCAACCTGTTTTACTGAAACACTATAGACCTTTGGGCCTCTGCAGTTCCCTAGCACCATTTAGTTATAGCTCGTTACTCATGATGTTGAATCATCCATCATGCAGCCCACGAGGACTGGCTTCCAGAGACTCTCAAAAGTTGTTATATCGTTTCCTTGATGACAAACACAAATGCAAGTCTTACCCAGAATATGCAGGATAATATGAGCAATGATTTGTTTTTGGATTGTGTTAACTTTACCAACACACCACCGGCCACCATCAGAGGCAAGGGCCCCATGAACAAAGTGTGGGGCGCAGCCTCGTTCCTGCTTACCACATCCATGGAAACAAGAAAGGACACCAGTGGGAAAGGCTGCATGCCATTGTGGAGCTGGTCTTGAAAGTTCTCGGGGGAGAGAGGTGGGCCACCCCCAAGGACTGCCTGGCATGGAGGCGTGGAGGCTGCAGAGGGAGTGGGGTGGCCAGTCTGGGTGCCACTGGCAGCACAGCACCCCACCACCTTCGGGTGCTGTAGACCTGAGGGAGGGCTGTGATTGGAAGGCCCATGGGCGAGAGCTGACACATGGTTCCACAGACGTAGCTTAAGCCCAAGAGGGGGCCGTGGACCACCAGTAACCCAGAGCCCTGAACTCATCCTGTGCCTTACACGAGCGATAGTCACCCAAAGTTGGTCTTTCTACAGAAGAAATACCGTGCTGACCAGCAGGAGTGGTCTGGTCACCAGGCTGCCCTTCAACTGGGTCCCATCCATAGGCCCCAGGATGACCCCGCAAGCATGAGCTCCAGAGCACCTCAAAGCACTTGGTTCAGGGCATCTGGCTCCGCAGGAGTAGAGGGAGGGAGGGAGAACACCACAAAGGAGAGTGGGCCTTGTGCTGGCTCGGGGACTCTGCCAGAAGAGCAACCCTGACTGGCCCTGGTCATTCGAGGGATCTTAGAAAATGTCTAGGAGCATGAACGGCAAGGACCCACACAGGCCCGTCCATCCTCAGGGCACCTGGCCCTCCTGGCACTGCTGGCCCAACCCACACCAGGCCTCCAAGGCAGGGTCAGGACATTTTGAGGAAGGCATCCCAAAGCACTGGCCCTTTTAGGCCCAGCCCAGGGTTAGGGGCCTGCTTGCCCATGTCTAAGGGCAGTACTGGCCTGAAGGGATGGTTCACCTCCAAGCTGTCCTCCCAGCCCTAAGCTTTGGGGGCCCTTGGTTTTTCTGGTGCAGGTATATATGATATTCCAGACCTGCCTGTCCAGCCTCATCTCCCCACCTATATTCCTTCTCCAGCACTGCTGAACTCACACTCTCCTCTGGTGATATCCCACCCCCCAGGGCCCAGGGTCCTTCCTTCTACTTGTAATCTCTAAATCTTAGGTATCCTCCAGGCTCAGCTGGAAAAAAAAAAGACATCTCCTCCATGAGGTCTGTCCTAATTGCCCAGTTAGGAGAGTATCCCCCGCCCCCCCCACACCCCTGCCCCAATCTTGTGTTGTTCTCATCACTCTCTGCTCAGGGTCGAAATTTTATATATGTCAGGGCTCCTTTACTAGATGACAAGGACCCAGAAGGCAAGGTTTATACTTAGCAGGTCCTTGATCAGAGCAGAGGGAAGGGAGGGAAGGGAAGCTCAGGAAAGGTGCAAGAAGGCCAGTGTAGGAGACGGGAGCCAGTGGGCCCATTGTGAGGGACAAGTCCTGGCATCTTCAGTGCAAGAGAAATCAAGTATCTGTGCCACCCCTCCCACTGCTGCCCACACAAAACTGTACCCATCACACATATACACTTTGTCCCCTAGGAAATACCTCTAGGGCGCCTGCCTGGCTCACAATGGCCCTCTTTATGGAATTCTCCACCCACCTACATATCCACACACCCCCAGAAGTTGGTCTCTGGCAGCCATAATTTTCCTATGGGACCAGCCATATTGTGGCCCATCCAATCCCTTCTCCAGAGAATTAGGTCTTAAACACAGCCAGGGCGTCTCTGAGCAGAGCTGGGACTCAATGTCTGTAAACACCCAGGCTGTGGGCATGCCACCCTGGATGTGGCAAAGCAGTAATGACAAGTGTAAAAAAGAGGGAGGTGTAGCATGTGAACCAAGATAAGTGGTATCGGTCAGGTGTCGTTCAGAAACCAGTGACCCAGAGAAAACCAGCTTAAGCCAAAAAGGGACTGTTGGGGCTCAGCGCCGAGAGGCAAAAGACCGGTATTGCTTCAGGCCCAGCCGGACCCTCTTCCAGTTTAATAACCCCTCAGAAAATAGAATTCTGTCCCTCTTGTCCATGGATCTGTCCCAAGGAAGATGGGTTGGCATTGGCTGGATCACACTCTCCATCCTGAGATAACAGCTGGAGCAGAGGATGCTTACTCTGAGTGACACGTCATCAGGGGTGTATGTGGGGGGAGGGGGAAGGAAGTGGGGGCAGTGCAGGACTCTGTGTACCACATGGACTGGGAGAGGAGTCCCCGAAGGAACTAACAGGAGGGTGCTGGGAAAGTATGATGAGCAGTCAAAGGCTACATTTACTCCAGTCCCATTCAGAAACAGAGAGAGCAATGCCTGGCTCCAGACTGTTTCCTAACACCTGGATCCATCCTCAAAACACCAAGTCCCCGGTGTTCTGGGACCCCTCCCCATCCTCCCCATGCATGTCCTTTTTTGGGTTACTCACTAAGGATGATTTCTGTTATTGGTTGACTGAAAGAAAAAGACAACCCCAATCAGGTATATCTATGACAGCATAGGAAATAGTCTAGGGGTTAACACCAAAATCTTAACAGGACTTCTTTCTGGGTATTGAGATTGTAGGTGATTTTAGTTTTCTTCTTTATATGCTCTTTAAACTTTTACCAGATATTTGTTTTACTTTTATTACACAAGTGCTAAATATGGATATAGTAAAAACTGTAAAGAAAAACAAAGAGTTTTTTCTAGCAAGAATCCTGGGGAGCACATGTAGCTCAATGGTTGAGCACCTGCTTCCCATATATGAGGTCCTGGGTTCAATTCCCAGTACCTCCTAAAAAAAAAAAAATCCTGTCACTCCTGTAGTAGATGTCACCGACACCATAAAGTCCAGCAATGGGTAAGCCAGATAAAACTGCCTGCAATGTAGCATTATCAGGACATCCTCCTTCATGTCAATTACTGACCTCCTGAAGGTGAGCTTGCCCTGGTCTCATCATGCATCCTTATCGTCCCACCTCTACTTACCTTCTTCTCATTCCTCTTTCCCCATCTCCATTCCTATTTTCTTCCTTCTCTCCATTTCACCTGCAGTTATCCTATTCGTATTGGTCAAGGTCCTTGAATTACAAACAACAAAAACCAACTCTAGCCATTGTAAGCAATGTAGAAATTGGTAGGATGCGCAAGAGGGACCAGGGAAGCTCCTGAGAGCAATAAAAACACAAAGGTCTCTGCACAGAAATCTGTCCATGTGCTGCTGCTGTTGATACAATGAAACTTACCTGCAACCATCCTCAAACCTTTGTTTACTATTCTTAATATTCAAAATCCCAGGGGGGAGCAGATGTAGCTCAACTGGTTGAGCGCCTGCTTCCCATGCACTAGGTCCTGGGTTCAATCCCTGGTTTACTTCCTAAAAAAAAAGAAAATCCCAGGAAGTCATCCAGTTGATTGAGCCTAACTTACCTGCCCACTCATGGCTGCCCCAGAGGAAAGGTTAGAAGAGGCCC
The DNA here is from genome assembly GCA_029593785.1 of Cabassous unicinctus. Classification (NCBI taxonomy): domain Eukaryota; kingdom Metazoa; phylum Chordata; class Mammalia; order Cingulata; family Chlamyphoridae; genus Cabassous; species Cabassous unicinctus. Next base: position 9,310 of record JAQZBX010057969.1, read on the forward strand.
CCTTGGCTTACACAATGGGAGGTAGGCACTCCTCTTTTTTTCTATATATAAAATTTTATTGAAGTATATCATTCATACATGAACATACATAAACAATAAGTGTATATAGTAAAATTTGTGAACCTAAAAAACAAACATGCATATCATCATACAGGGCTCCCACACATCACCCCACCACCAATTCCTTGCATTGTGGGCACTCCTCTTATCAGGGTCACGGATGGGTGAACTGGAAGCTAACAGGATTCGGAGAAATGACAATGATCACTATGATACCTTCATTTCTCCAATTTTGATTAAGGTATAACTTCGATACATTGAAATTCACCCTTTTTAGTGTACATTTCTGCACGTTTTGACAAATACATGCAGTCTTGTAAATACCACAACAACCAAGATATTGAACAATTCCATCACCCCCCACTGACCATATTCCAGTGTAGTCAACCTCTCCCCACACTCCCAGTCCCTGAAACACTGATCTCTTTTCTGTCCATATAGTTCTGCTTTTTCCAGAATGTCATATGAATGAAATCATACAGTCTGTAGTCTTTTGAGCCTGGCTTCTTTCACTGAACATAATGAATCTGAGATTCATACATGTTATTGCGTGTTTTAATAGTTCATCACTTTTTATTGCTGGGTGGTTTTGTTCCATTGTAATGATGTACATTTCAATCATTCACCTGTTGAAAAGATAATTGGGTTGTTCCCAGTTGTTGAGAGTTATTAATAAAGCTGCCAAAAACATTTATGCACAGGATTTGTGTGAATATAAGTTTTCATTTCATTAGATAAATACCTAGCAAAATGTCTAGTGGTAGGATTTCTCGGTTGTATGGTAAGTATATGTTTAACTTTTTAAAAAACTACCAAATTGTTTTCCAAAGTGGCTGTACCATTTTGCGTTCCCACCAACAATAAGTAAGAGTCCAGTTGCTCTGTACCCTCACCAACATTTGGTATTATCTACAGTATATTTTTGTTCTTTCCTCCCTTCATCTATAGACCATCATCACTAGGGACATTCTGTAGGCATCAGCTCTGTACAAAGTCCAGGAATAGGCACAGGGCCCTTCTTCCCCACCTTTCTGCCAAGGTCCAGATCCTCCTGGCCCCCACGGTGCCAGCTGCAGAAGCTCTCTGGGAACTGAGAAGCTTCACCCGATAGCCCTTGGCCGGCCAGGTCCTGAGGGATGATTGGGTGGGAGCTGGAACTTCAAAGGGCACTACAACCACTGACTGCTTCTTTCCCATGAAATCCAGCCCCAAGAACTCTAATCTTAATAAGCCCAGATACCTGGATGGTTCAGTCTCAGAGTGGATTTATGTTTAAGAGGGACATTTAGTGCCTCCTCATCTGATCCTTTGGGAGCACAGAACACCACTCTCTTAGTTTGCCAGCTGCTGAAACAAATACCATACAGTGGGTTGGTTTTAACAATAGGAATTTATTGGCTCAAGGTTTTGAGTCATGGAGAAGCCCAATCAAGATGTCAGCAAGGCAATGTTTTCTCCTCCAAGTCTGGCGCTGGCTCCTGGCTAATCTTGGTCCTTGGCTTTTCTGCCACAAGACATTGCACATGGCAGTGTCTTCTCTTTTCTCCTCCAGGTCTCATTGACTTCTGGCTCCTTCCCGTGGCTTTTCTCTGTGTGTGTGTCTGAATTTCATTCTGCTTATAAATGACTCCAATAATCCGGACTAAAGTCCAACCTGATTCAGTTGGGCTACACCTTAATTGAAGTAACATTTTCAAAAGATCCTATTTCTAGGTCTACACCCAACAGAATGTAGACCAAGACTAAGGGCATGTCCCAACTGGGGTACAACAATTCAATCCACCACAACCCTTATGAAATATTCCTGTCAAAAACTTGAACCATAATCCAATCAAGTTTCTATATTTCACTTTCAGTTTGCAGGAAATATGGGGTGCCAAATTAATGGCACCATGAGTAGGCAACAGATAAATCTAAAATGTGGATCATTCTCTAGAGATAAATAATCTAGTTTCATAAAACAAATTAATGGCATGAAAAGGGGGGCGGGGCTATAATTGAATAAAAGGATTTGAGAAATACAGCAAGAACAGTAGATGCAGTTTGGCAGCCAAAGGTACTCAAAAAGAAATTCCATTTTTTATTTATCTCTTGAAAAACTTTAAAGGAAACCCATAAACACAGCTGACAGCAACATGTTAGGCTCTTTTCTCTCATATCTGCCTCCCTCTCACCCCATGTACACTTCTGCACCCTTCTTCTTGATACCCTGTCATCAAGCAAGACCAAAATCTTTGCTGCCACCCCCAGCCCTAGAGCCTGCACCCCTACAACATACCCATCTCAGCCCTTGATTAGTAGATTGACTGAGCTTCACTCCCAAAAAGAGAGGATGCTTCGTCTCTGGTGGGGAAGGAAGATGGGAATTAGGCTGGTTACAGAGTATAAGATTATAGAGAGAAAGCTCTGGACGCCCTATACAGGCAACACATGCATGCCCTACTTCCTCTTTGAACTATGAAATCCCCACTTTGAAACATGAAATCCTCACTAAGCAGCTCACCCAGATAGGCAGTCAAGCCCCTGGTTCATTACGTTTGACCGGATACAAAATAAAGCTCATCTGCCCGAAACTCACCCCAAAAGGCGGACAAACCCTCACCCAGTCAGTAGCAGTCAAGCTAACTCCCTTTTTATGTCTCTGAAAATCGTTTGCTATCCCTAGAACCCTGAAGCTACTTCCGTACTTGCAAGCCGCGTTCCAAATAAAACACTGTCATCTGCAAACTCGACTCCGATTAGTCTTTCGACAAGAGGATTCTCTTTGACAACAGAGAAGGTAGAAATGCTGTGGTCACGTCACGCCCACAGTAATAATTTTGTCTCATCACGACATAGCCTTAGCACTCCGTCCCCTCCACCCTAGAACTACCTCCCCGCTCCGTGAGCATCCACGGCACGCTACTACAGCTCCCTCGTGAGTCTCACACCCACCATCAGAGCCAGTCATAGTGATGCTACTGAGTGCCTACTACAGGCCAGGCGCTGAACATACTTCTATGGTCCTTATAACAGTCATGGCAATCGTCGTCATCACCATCTTGCAGGAAACTGAGGCTCAAAGTCACACAACTAACAAGTTTCAAGACTTGGAGTCAAACCACTTAGATTCAAACTGCTGCCAATTTTCAAGACTCTGTATTTCTGGGAAGTTTTCACAAACAAGTAAACTGGAGCAACAGAGGTCAAAGTAACCAAAAGGGTCACTAGCAGAGCAGACTTTTCTCCCTTTTCAGTCACTCCCAACCGCCTCCTTTCGTCTCACAAAATGTCCTCTACGGAGCCCAGATCCACTCAACTGAGTCTTCTTGGCAACCAGCGTGAATACACACGTTGCAAACTATTAAGGTAACCACAGCTATGTGGAGCGAGAGCGTCTAGCTTTGGAGCAGCTTTTGCCTGATCTCAGGGAGAGCGGCCCCCCTGGCGGGAGTCGCCGTCTCTCTGACTCCCTCTGACTGCCTGCCGCCTTTTCTTTGGAAACAGACACTTTCCAGCTCCCTGATGGCTCCCTGCTGCTCCTGACTGTGGTGCATTTTGAGTGTCCAAACTCTGCTTCTTCATCTAAGCCGCTTCCAGCCAAGTATCTGCTCTGCAGCTAGCCCGCTGGACAGAGGGCTGAGCGCATTCCACCAAGAAGGCGCTCAGGCCGCGGGCTTTTGCTTGTCCCTCCAGCCTCCGTGACTGGCTTCATCCAGATGTGGAAAAACCGGCAGCCACTCGGCACTGCCTCTCTTAAAACTACCACAACCCATGGGAAAAAGCTCATGATATGTTTGATAGCAGGACCCAGCAAAGAAGAGAAGGATGTAAAACTGTAAACACAGGATAAACGCAACAAAACACACAGAAGGAAGAAAATACTCCAAAAAACTGACAAGAACTATCTCCTCATGGCAATATTATGGGTGATTTGTATTCTCTATGTTTTTCTTCTTTTGTTGTTTTAACCAAATTTCCTACTTTAAGCAAACATTATTTTTATAAGTTGAAAAGATGATTCACTAGAAATACCACCTGAAATTTTGAAATAAATCGTAGTGTGTTAAATTTGGGGGGAAAAAAAGATTATTTCTGAGTTGGAATTTTAATTTTATTAAGTAATTATCTTTAAATAGTCTTCATTTTATACTGTTCTGTTTTCCAAAACCTCTCCAACGAAGAAGAATTACATTTTTCATCAGCAAAAAATAAAACACTATTTCTTTCATCCGTGTCAAGAAGTTCCCTCACTCATCTATCTCTGGAGGAAAAAAACATTTTTTTTAAATAAATAAAACTATTTCTGAAGGTCTTCTGTGGAAATGGCACCATAAAGTGATACCTTGGTAGGAACCTATGAGAAAAAAAGCTCCTTCATAATGATGTCAGCCTTGGGTTTTTGTGTTTTTTTTTTTCCTTGAAAAAAAAAAAAAAAAGCCTCTAAAACTCATGAAAAACACAGTTGATGTGAATCATATGTCTCAGTGGCTGAGTTCCTGCTAAGCTGGGTGAGTGCACAGATGTGCAGGACAAAAATTCCTCCCCACACAGCAACCATTCATCCCAGCCGCTGACGGTAACTAGTCCCCGGAAGGCTGGCTGTGAAGGCCCGGGTTCCCCATCTCCTCACCTTTCTATCTTCTCTTCCTAGTCCACTTCCTTAATGAGAAAGAAACAGGAACTGACAATAATCATTTACATTTGTTCACTGATATATGATACTTTAACATCTTAACCAGTCATTAATATTTTTTTTTTTTTTACAAATGAGGCAATTATTTGTTCAAAAATATGGAATGCGTCACGAACTTGCGTGTCATCCTTGTGCAGGGGCCATGCTAATCTTCTCTGTACCGTTCCAATTTTAGTATCTGTGCTGCTGAAGTGAGCACTCATTAGCATTTTTAAAACTTCCATCTTCCAGTTGTGGAAGGGAAAAAACCTCTACTAAAGGAAATTCGGCATCAGTCAGCAGGTGCAGTAATGTTTTTGCCAAGGGAAGAGAGACGGGACCCGAAAGTAAATCTGGTTTGGACCTCCTGGGACCTCGGGTGGAGTCTATCAGAAGGAGCGATGCAAGGCCTCTCTCCAGCTGGCTCCTGGTTCCAGCTGCTGGAGCTGCTGGGGCAGAATAAGGCATCTTTTTTCCTCTAACATCTGTAGTCTGCCCATTCAGGAGGGTTTATCAGAACCTCTTCCCGCATCCTTCCCTTGCTCTCCTGGTTTCTTGTTAACCCTTTTCCCCCACAGTCTCCAGGAGCCTATTTGTGTGTTCTGGTATGGTGCTTCTTTAGGTGGTCTTCACTGGGATTTTCAAACTACATCCCATCTTGTCTGCCAACCAGGAAACCTCTTTATATTTCATGTGACATTTGGGCCTTTGACAACACTTTGACCACAAAATAGGTGCTTGAATTGTACATCTTCCTTAGTAGAGACTTTTCCATAGGGGCCCTTCACGGTCTATAAGTAAAACCTCCTCACTTCTCCCCCCTGTTACAGACTCCCAAATGCCTGAAAAGTTTGTATCTTGTAAGCAAACATTAATGTATATGACCTAATTGTACCAGGTAGTTAATATTTCTTTAAATCTTACTAGAGCCATATTTCATCTTTATATAGTAGATAATCCAAATGTTAGATGAGGCACCATGTAGTTTGAGATTTAAATGTAATTGAATTAAGACTTCATCTCCTATTCTTTTGGATGTCCAGTTGTCTCCCAATATTCCAGGGTGCTTTCTCCTGATTCTCTCTCTCTGAGTCCTGATGTCTATTAATTTCTTGGTTTCACAAGCATCTCACAATTGTGGAGGTTTTCTTTCCTTTCTCTTTCCTGATATGGAACTTAACCCCATTGATAATTTTTTTAAAATCATTACAAATATCCATTGCTCATTCAAGTCTTTATTCAAATGTCACTTCACTGGGGTGTTCTCTGACAGTCCTTTTTTTTTTTTTTTTAATTGCCTCCAGATCCTCTCCCCCTGGAATTCCCAGTTCCTTCTCTTCTGCTCTATTTTTTCCATAGCACCATCTTCCTCTGGCACACTGCACAATTGACTTATTTATTATATTCATTGACCGTCTTTTCCCCACTAGAGTGTAAGCTCCACATGGGTAGGGAATTTTGTCAGTTTTATTCACTGCCGAATCCCCCTAGAACTGCCTGGCACAGAAAGGATGCTCAATAAACATTAGATGAGTGAATAAACTTCCATGAGGCATTGACAGCATGGCAGATTTTGCTGAAAATGCAGCCTGAGAGGCCTCCTACATCCCTTCCACTCACAGTGTGTTCTGGGCCAGCAACATCAGCGCCATCTAAGAACTTGTCAGCAACGCTCCAGACCTTCTGAATCAGAATCTGCATTTAAACAAGACCCCCAGATGATTCATATGCACATTAAAGTTTGGAAAACACTGGTCTGTATCACAATTCAAACAAGTTCAACCTGAATCTCAGACATCCCTGTTCTTAAAGGGCTTTTTTATATGCAAGAAACTGGTATAAATTTGGTGTCTCTAGGGAGGGGACCTGGTGTCTAGGGGATGGGGGTGGGAGGAAGAAACTATTCCCTAGGTATCATTTTGTGTCTTTTGCATACAATTATTACCTATTTCAATGTGATTAAATTGATTATGTGTAAGATAAATAGAACATAATAAAAGGCCTTAGGCAACTACTCCATGGGACATTCCTCCCTGGCCGCCTATCTCTGCAGCCTTTTGTCTTGCTGCTTACCATCCCCCACCCCAACTCTCCCTCCAGAAAAGTATAAAAAATATGTCTCTACTGCTACCACGTAGAAGGCAGAAACGATTATAGAAAGTCTGGGTTCTAAAGAATAAGTTCTTCGCCTTTTTATTTTCATGCAGGGACAAATGAAACAGAAAAATGAAGGAAACTGAAAATTTGACATTCAAGCAAATGTGATCTAAATGACAAATGCAGTGTGCAGATGCTCCACTCTCTCATACATCACACACTTCATCTGTGTGTGTGTGTACATGCTCCCGATAAATACCTAAACAAGACAAAGCCCTGCCCCTGCTTCCCTCTGACCTCCCTTCATCTCTCTGTCCTTCCCCCTTCCTTGTCCCTCTTTTTAGAATCCCCAAAATGCCAGAGGAAAAGATGATGTCCCCCCCTCCTTCTGACATCGCGGGCTTTGGATTTCCCTGAGAAAGGACAGACTGATAGAAAGGAAGAACCTAGACACCCCATCCTGCAACGCAGCCTTACCGTGAGCCTCTCGAACTTTCCACTGCTTGGCTGTGTGATACCAAGGCCAGGGACCAGCAGAAGACAGTGGTGCAGAGGCCAAGGCCCACAGGGCTGCCCGCCGCAGGGTGGTTGGAGGGGGAGCAGTCTCCAGCACTCAGCTGTAGCGCCCAGGCGCTGAGCAGCCAGAGCGGGGCCTGGCCAGGGACCCAGACCTCGCTGGTGAGCGCCAGGGCTAGCAGGCAGACAGGCAGCAACAGCAGGCTGTGAACGCAGATCCCCAGGGGGTGAAAGCCAGGGTCACGCCTTCCCCGGCTTTGCCGGGCTCCTGAGGTCCACCAGCTGCTGGGCTGGAAGAGCCTGTACTTGGCAGCTTTGACCTCCAGACCACAACATTTTTGCTCCATGCATGGAGAAGTACTCAGTGTGGACACTTGTCAGGCAGCTCCCGGAGTCACCCCTTCCACTGACACCTGCTTCCTCCACCTGTGGCCCTGCTTGTCCCACTGCACAAATGAGAGGAGGAGGAGTCTGCCCCACAGTGGGACCTAGGACCCCAGCAGGGCATGGGGAGGACTCCAAAAGAGAAGGAGAAGTCCCACGAGGAAGCCAGCCCGGCCAAGGCAAGCAGAAAGGAAGAACTGTGAAGGACTCCTCAGAAGGGATGGCCAGTCATCACCCAGATCTACCAAGCGGCCAGGCCACTGAAGGCAGCACCACCTCCAGGCTCACCCAGCATCCGTCAGCTGAGGAGCTGGGGCCCCACTGGGAGGTTCTAGTCAATTTTATGAAAATCAAATTGACCAATTTGCCAAAATATATGAGTTGTTGAGGATTTTTTTTTCTGCCTTCCTGCCATTTTAAAAGCCAAGGGACAAGCTTTCCCTTAACTGTGGTCTACTGCTTTCCCTATTTGTGCAGACTTACTATCATACAAATACCCTAAACTGGGTCAAGAACAAATATCACAGCCACTTCATAGGTGGGGTCAGAGGTGCTGCAGAGGCAGGACCCAGAGTAGGGGCAGGGCAGGAGCTGGGGCTGGGCAAACTAAAACTTAGGAAAACATTCAGTGATCTGGTGAATTGCCATTCAGTGAATTCACTTGTGGTGAATTGGTCATTCCAACAATTGGGGTTGACTAAATTGGTTTTTAACATATTTGCCACTTCTCCCTAGTGGGTGGGGGCCTCCTCTCTGAGAGGCCACTTCTAATGATACCATTTTGTTTCCCCCTACCTTTTTTTTTTTTTTTTTTTTT
>JAQZBX010057970.1:0-17840 GCA_029593785.1 Cabassous unicinctus
TAAAAAAAAAAAAAAAAAAAGCATAAAACAACTTGTTAGTTTTGCATGTACTACATGGGGGTCCAAACCATCAGACAAAAGAACTTTCCACAAATCCTTTCTAGATAACTGCATTTCCCATCCTGACTTGCAGTGAAATGCCTGACTGGTTCCATGTCCAGTTAAACCCTCACCTAGAGCACTATTCTCTGGGGAATTGCTTCTTAGAAGCTCAGAATTCTCCAAACCATCAATTTTTGGTTTCTTTGTGCCCAGGAATTCAGTTCTCAGAGTATCCTTTTTCTCATACATCAGAACTCAATTTTGCCAAGTTTTCTGCCACTTTAAAACAAGGGTCACCTTTCTTCTAGTTTGCAATGACACATTCTTCATTTCTATCTAAGGCCTCATCAGAAGTACCTTTAGCACCCATATTTCTACCAACAGTCTCTTCAAAGCAACCTAGGCATTTTCCATTAAGTGCCTCACAATTCTTCCAACTTCTAGTCATTACCCAATTCCAAAGCCATTTATACTTTTTTTATATTTGCATTAGCAACACCCCACTCTCCTGTTACCAAAATCTCTTTTAATTTCCTAAGTTCCTGAAAACTAATATCATGAAATGGGTTGGCTTAAGTGGAATTTATTAGCTTGCAGGTTTGAGGCTGAGAAAGTATCCAAATCAAGGCATCATCAATGCAATGCTTTCCTCCCAAAGACCAGTTGCCAGTGATCCTTGGCTCCTTTGTCACATGGCAGTGTCTTTCCCTTCTCTTGCAGGTTTTGTGATTTCAATTCCTTGCTTCCAAGGCTTTCTCTTTCTTTGTATGAATTTCAGTCTCTTATAAAGGACTCCAGTAAGAGAATTGAGACCCATCTTAGACCATACTTTAACTGAAGTAATCTCATCAAAAGGTCCTACATATAACAGGTTTACACCCACAGGAATGGATCAGCTTTAAGAACATGATTTTCTGGGTTACAAACAGTTCCAAACCACCACAGTGACTAAAATAAAATAAATAAAAAAACATAGGATTGAACAATACAAGCAGTGAACCATAATCTAAACTAAGGACTATAGTAAATAACAAAATTGTAATAATATGGTTTCATCAATTTTAACAAAGGTACCACACTAATGCAAATGTCAATGATAGGAAAAACTGAGTGAGGGAAACTGTATTTTCTGCATGATTTTTCTGTAAACTTGCAACTTCTGTAATAAAGAATTTTAAATTAAAAGAAAATTTCAATTGTTTTCATATACCATTGATATATAATTGGAATTTGATTTTTTTTAAAAATATCATTTACAAAAATAAAGCATTTTGGTCTAAATCTGACAAGCATATGCAGGATCCCTATGTGAGAAACAACAAAACACTAGTGAAAGACATCAGGGACAAATAAATAAAGGGAGAGTGGTTCCATGGTTATGAATCAGAAGCCCAGTATTGTCAAGTGTCAATTTTTCCAACCTGATACATAAATTCAACACAGTGCCAATCAAAATTTCAGCAACCTTCTTTGTAGATATTTAACAAACTGCTTCTAAAATTTGCCTGAAAGGCAAAAGACCTAGAAAAGCCAACACAATACTGAAAACAGGACAAAGTTGGAAGTCACACACTATCTGATTTCAAGGCAGTGTGGTATTGGGAGAATGAATGTGGCTCAAGCACTTCAATCACTGCCTCCCACATGGGCAGTCCTGGATTTGGTTCCCAGTGCCTCCTAAAGAAGATAAGCAAGACAGCAAGCTGATGCAAAGGGCTGGTGCAGAAAGCTGATGCAATGACCTGACACAATAAGATGATGCAATAAGATAATGAAACAAGGAGACACAACAAAAGACACAACAAAAAGGGAGCAGATGTGGCTCAAGTGATTGGGTGCCTCCCTCCCACATGGGAGGTCATTGAGGGCCCCAGGTTCAGTTCCCAGTACCTCTTAAAAGAAGGCAAGCAGACACAGAGAACACACAACAAACAGACACAGAAAACAGACAACAAGTGCAAACAATGTGAGGTAGAGAAGGAGAAATAAATAAAGCTTTAAAAAAAAAAAAGGCAGTGTGGTATTGATGGAAGAATAGATAGCTAGATCAATGGAACACAATAGAGAGCCCAGAAATAGACTCCCAAATATAATCAATTGATCTATCACAAAGGTGCAAAGGCAATTCAATGGAAAAAAGACAGTTTTTCACCAGATGGTGCTGAAATAATTGGACATCCCTACGCAAAAACATGGACCTAGACAGGACCTAACACACCACGTGCACAAAAAATTTTATATCAACTTAAAAATGGATCATAGACCTAAATGAAAGATATAAAACTACAAAACACTTCTAAAAGAAAACATAGGAAAAAATCTACATGAGCTTGGGTTTGGCAACGAGTATTTAGATATAACACCAAAAGCACCATCCATGAAATAAAAATTAATAAGCTGGGTTTTATTAAAATCTGAAACTTCTACTTTGGAAATAGGAAGAAAACAATGAGTTGGGAGATAATATCTGCCAAACACAGATAAAAGATTTTTTCCAAAATATATAAAGAACTCTTAAAACTCAAAAATATGGAAACAAACAACCCAATTTGAAAATGGCCAAAAGATCTGAAAAGACACCACATCATAGAAGATATAATAACATGGTAAATAGGTGTATGAAAAATTATCAACATCAGTTGACCTTAGGGAATTGCAAGTTAGAATTACAATGATATACTAGTACACACCTATTAGAATAGCTACAATCCAAAAACCTGGCAAGAGCAAATGCTAGTGAATATATGAAACCACAGGAACTCTCACTCATTGATGATAAGAATGAAAAGTGGTATAGCCTCTTAGGAAGACAGTGTGGTATTTTCTTACAAACTTAAATATAGTCTTACCAATTATCCCACAATCATGCCCCTCAGTTTTACCCAACTGAATTGAAAGTTTATATCCACATAAAAACCTGTATGTGAAAATTTATAGCAGCTTTATTTAAAAATGCCCAAATCTGGCAGCAACCAAGATACTCTTCATTGGTGAAAGGATAAAGAAATGGTGGTTCACCCATCTAATGAGGTACTCTTCAGTGATAAAAAGAATGTGCTATAAGCCCAAGCAAAAGCAGAGATGGCTGTTGGATGAAAACTGCATAGTGAAAGGAGCCTGTCTGAGAAGGCTATGGTCCACACTGTTCCATTTACAGGACAGCCTGAAAAAGGCACAATGAGAGGGTTGGGAAGCAGGTCAGTACTTGCCAGGGTCTTGCGGACAGGAAAGACAGTTGGTAGAGCCCAGGGCATGCTTAGGGTAGTGAAATCATATTGTAAGGATGGATACATGGCAGCATGTATTTGTCAAAACTGACAGAACTTTACAGCAACTTTTAAAAAAATCATTTAGGAATTTGGAGGAGGGGGCCCCAGTGTGGAATGGAGGTTGTAACCAAAAAAAAAAGCTTAAGTGTATTGTAAATGTAGAAAACAGCCTCAATGAATGGGGTGGGGGGAAGACGTGCTGGCCTAGGTAATTGGAAATGAATGGAAACTCTAAGACTGAAGGTGAAGGAACTGTGCATGAGCACTGTGCTCTAAGTGACAGATTTGCTTCCATGGAGGGACAGATGAACAATCTGAAACACCTACTTATGTGTCCTGGAATGTCTTAAATGAGTGAAGAGCAGATGGTGGGAGCCAGGTGTGTACTGTGGCAGTGGATGTTTACACTTAAGCAAGGGGAGGAGGCTGGAATGAGCTTGTGGCCAGCTCTAGCTGACCAGTTGAAGGAAATTCTTGCTACAGAATGATCTATGCATGGCAAATCTGATTCTCCTTTCCTTGCCTCCCAAGACCAGTGTTTACAATAAAAAATTGAAGTAAATTGGGTGCAAGGAGAGGTGAGGAGGAGAGAGTGAAAATGTGAGCACAAGCATAGACATATGCAGCAGCTCCCCTGGTCTCTCTGGACACGCTTCTCCACTGAATTTTCATTTAGGCCTTCACTGGGCACCTTCACATAAACATCAAAGAGGCCAAGGGCCCAGCCTCACTCACAGCTTGCCAGTCCTCCACAACACTGCACCATGCAAATGACACAAAATAGGGTTGCCATAGAGGGTGCTGTCAGATAGCAGAGGAGGGGGTGCTTGTGGGTGATGCTGAGCCCACAAGGGTCCTTCCTCAGTCACAGTGGAAGCACATTTCCACTGGACTAGCCAAATGAAGTCAAACTGTGAGCATGGTCATCATGGCCCCACACCAAGAAAAGATAAAAACATTAAATTGAACTCTGTGCCTCAGAGTCTCTTTTTGTGGTAAAGCAGATAAGTAGCAAAAGGCTATGAGTAAATTGGAGCTTTGCTATACATTGTGGCCTGTGAAGCGAATGTGTCATCTTGGCCTTTGTTGGACTCAGAGTCCCAGGCCCCAGCCCAGGCCACCCAGAGACCAGTGTTGCACCTGATTGGGACAGCTCTGTTCCAGAACTGAGTGCTGACCATGAGGCCAGTGAGGTGGGTCCATCGGGGCTGGTGGACACCCTCTGCAACCCTAAACTATGCCTCCATTTTCCATCTACATGCCCTGTGTCCCAAGATGGAAAGGATGAGACTGTGATGACATTAGTCAAATTGATCTTTGCACCCAGAATCCCAAGACCTGTGATGATGGCTTGATATTATCCCTTTCACAAAAAGGACACTGGATTAGGAGAAATTAATATACTAGCAACTATGGCAACTAACCCCAGGCCTTGCAAACTGAGCACTCAGGAAGGAACTGCAAACACAGGCCATTCTTATGAGCTTATGTACATGACAGCTGAATTGCAGGAGGGAGGGTGCCTGGGTTCTGAGCACTTCTTACCAGTATGTCAACAAGTACTGAGGCTGAGACCAACTTCATCATTTAGTAATCTCATAGCTGCCTTCTTTGGAGGAAATAAGCAATGCTTCTCTCCATCCAGTCTGTTTCTCTAGAGAAATGGAGGCTAAAGACATACCAGACAAGCACAGGGAATCAGCTGTGTTGTCAAACATGGTTAGAAGTAGACCGCACACTCTTTAACTGGGACCTACACCGTGGAACTGCCATCATTTCCATGAACCCAGCAACTTCATTTTCACTCACAACAAAACTGCATCCACTTGTGAATTATAACCAGCAGCCAGATGGAGCTGCAGCCTCAGGTCACCTGAAGGACAAAGGGAAATAATTTCAGACATCGATAAGATCCCATTCCAGGCATTGACTGCACAAGGAAAAATCTCAGGGCAGAGTGTGATCACTGGGCCACAGATGCTTCCCAAACAAGGATTTGAAGCTTTGACCTACAAATAAGATAAAGAATGGAGCCGAAAGTAACTTTTTAGGACATGAAGGGAAGGAGAGCCACCCAAAGATCTGGGTCTACAGTGAAAGGGAAAAAGTTCAACCAGCCCAAACATGATAAACAGAAAAGAAATGGCCTTCCAAAAGAAAAGTAAATATAAAAAGTTAAACACTGAAAGGCATCACACAAAGATAAGTCTTGCCTAAAAATGCTGCCCAAATTTGTGTGGGAAACTCCATGGCATATTTGATCTCAGAGACCCAAGGAGGCAGGGCTCATGAATGATTATGTAAATTCACCTGAACCTTCCCTCTTCTGAGCCCCTGTTCTGCTAATCACCCCTTCCTCACCCAGCTCCTGAAAACTCATTAAGTGGATAAGGTGCAGCAAATGTTAAGAAATGTGAACTGGGCGCACCCTGCTCAGAAGCCAACAGCAACACGGCAGCATGCAGGGATTCAGCTGCCCCATATGTTCCCACCACAGCTGCCAATATCCAAGGACCTGCCTGACCAAGGTTACCCCTTGTTGTCTGTGCAGGTCCCACACCTACGTACACACACCCAAGGCTCACTCACTGTGTTCACAGATGCCTCGAGGTCCTGTGCTCAGTGTGTACCTCACACAGATGTGCCCTGAAGTTGTGTCCTCAGTGCAGACCCCAGACAGACATGTCCTAAGTTCATGCTGTCAGTATAGGCCCCACACAGTGGCATCCTGCGGTCATATCCTCAGTGTAGACCCCAGAGAGGCACCCCGAGGTCATGCCCTCAGTGTAGACCCTACCCAAAGGAGCCACAAGGTCATGGCCTCATTGTAGACCCAACACAGTGATGTCCTGAGGTCATGCCCTCAGTTTAGATACTTCACAGAGATTTCCTGAGGCCATGTCCTCAGTGTAGACCCCACACAGAGGTGATCCAAAGTCCTATCCTCAATGTAGCCCTCACACAGAGAATCCCTGATGTCTTAACCTCAGTGTAGAGCCCACACCGGGATTTCCTGAGGAACCATGCCCCAGACTCCATGTGCCCTCCTGTGACCCCTCTTGCAATGATCTTCTCACAAGTTCTGTGGGGGGTTCTTCCTATGCCTCTCCCCAAGATTCATGCCTCAACAGAGTCCAGCAGACACTAGCCCTCCCTGGAGCCCTCCAGGGCCCAGCAGCATGGGGAGGCTCTCCTTCTATCTTATGGGACATCCTGGAGCCCTCCTTCTCACCTGCCTTCCATGGGAGCTGAGAAAGCCTCTCTCCTGCTGCAACCCCTCCTTCACTCACACCTGGCATTTAGCTTGGTATGCTCACCCAACTCTGCTTCACTCTCTGCACAATTTCTTGCCAGTTGGTTTCACTCACTCCCAGGTCTCTCAGGATTCTCCATATGCTGAAGATGCCAAACTACACCAATCTGTGTCTCTGCATGGATGGCTCTACAGGGAGGACATGGCATCAGGGAATCTCTGTCTGGGGCATGGTGCCTCTTGAAGGCAGATGGAATGATCCAGAGGGAAGGGAGTCCCAAGTGGCAGAAGGGATGTGGTCACAGATGACAGCAAGGGAATGCTGTGGGCTGGGGCTTGGGAAGGCCTTCAGGGAGGGGAGGTTGCCAGGAGTACTGGGGTAGGGGAGAGTGAGTCTATTCCACCACTACCCTTGCCATTCTTGGAGCCCAGAGGCTGCCAGGGGAGCCCTTTTGCCATGAGGGGCCTGATGGCTCAAGTTCAGGGGCTGGGAAAGAAGGTTGGAGGGAAGAAGGCAGAAGAAAAGGAGGAGGCATGAGGGGTGGGGAGGAAAAGGCCACTGCATGCTGCTATGTAGCCCATGGGAGGTTGCTCAAATTCTGTATCCACCACAGGCCACATCATGCTCCAAGATGTGAGCCAGGAAGGCATTTATTGGTAGGTACAGATGGGGCGTCTCCCTCTCCTGGGGCCACCATAACAGGCATCACAGACTGGGCAGCTCAAATGTGGAATATCTGTTCTCTCACAGCTCTGGGGTCCAGAAGTCAAGCTCAGCCATGGAGGCTCTCGGGCAGTGCATGCTCTTTGCCTCCCTGGCTTCTGGTGCTGACAGGGTCCTTGAACCCTTGACTTCTGGCACTGGCCAGGTCCTAGGCCCTTTGGCTTGTGGTGGCAGGGTACTTGGGCCCTTGGCTTCTGGCACTGGCCACATCATTGGCCACTTGGCTTGTGGTGATGGCAGGGTTCTTGGACCCTTGGCTTGTGGCTACATGGCCAAGGTGAGTTGAAGCCCACCTCCCTGCATTATGCACCCCCTTACAGCTCCCTAGGGGAGGCCCCTGGACAGTACAGGGAGTGACATTGGGATAACACTGACACCCCTGAAATTTTTACCATTTTGTGCATTTAGCCATTTTTCATTTGAGTATCAAAATGAGATTCAGACTCCAAGGAGAGGAAATGTCCACTGCTCTAGCTCTTACTTTTGGATTGAAGCAGGCACAGATAATTTAAAGCTGAGTGTATTTGCTCTCCTTCTGCTGCACACCATGTTGTCTGGCCTTCCTGGCACATGCCATGACCTGGCTGGATTCCAGAAACACCATTGTGGCCCTGGGGAGATGTCTGCCCACCTGCCCATCTTGCTTTTCTTAGCAGCCTCTCTCTGCTTCAATTTAATCACTTATTTATATTCTTTCATGTTGCAAGATTTCTGGAGTACATGTTAAAATACATTTTAGAATAAAACAATCTGAATTCTTTCAGTAAGGAGATCATCATTCATGTTCATAGTTTTATGAGAATCCATAGGGGCAAAAATGCAACTTTTAAAAAAGTCTAAAGAAGTTACCTCTGATTTTATTATTTAGAGTGCAATCAGTAAAACTTCTTTGAAAAATGCATGATTATCAACATTCTCTTCAATTTCCATTGGGACCTCTTTTGTAATATAATTAATTTCCAATGTATAATTATTTTATTCCTCAATCTTTGTGCAATAATGATTTTAATCAAATATTTACAATTTGTGACATCCCCACTTTGGCCATTATTCAACTCACACATATATGTTGCCTGAGAATTGAGATATGTAAACAGGAGAGTAATATTTATTCATAAAAATCTTTTTTCTCTTTATTATCCATAAACCAAGAAGGATTAAAAGTAACAGTAAACTTTTTCATCTCAATCTCACAAACCATGATTTGGACAGATTGGTTCAGTGGATGTGCCAAGGGCACAGAGGAGTTAGAAACCATTGCACAAGCTTTCAGACCACACTGCCTCATTTGTAAAGACCCACTCATGAACTGTCTGCACAAGGATTTTCTTAGAGCCTCTAAGGAGCTGCCTCTAGGATAAATGAATGGCTCTGCCTGTGCCTTTGTAGGGTAATCCAAATGAAATAGTGCTGGAGACATCTCAGTCACCTCTGAGAAGAAGATCACCCCACCCATCAGCACAAGGTGGGGTCTGCAAACAGGTTAGGTCAATGCATCTGGACCCCTTGCCTGAGAAGCCTGCAGACCCAGCAGCCTCATGCAGCACAGACATGAATTTATACTCTAACTGTAAACTCAAGCATTTTTGCTGAAAAAGAGCCCTACAAGCGTGAAGCTCTAAGTGATCTGAAGGCTCTGAATTATCTCCTTATTTGTGCTATTGTGCATATCAAATCTAGATCATGTGTGAACAAGGTGTTTGCATCCTAATTTGATCCCTTGATGCACTGAGATAGTCACTGCAGTAGCGACTCATGACTCAGCATGTCCTGACTGCTCTGCCACGATACCCTCCTCACTGGGCTTTGACCACTCCTGTGCCTTTTGCCATAAATGGATCAGCAACAAGTATTTTGTATGATGGCCTTTCTTCCCTCACAGTTATTTTCCTATAGAATCTTCCTGGCAAGAAACAGAGTGGGTAGGAGTATATGATGAAATCTGTGACCAAGTGAAATGCTGAAATCCAAGTGCTTTACTGAAACCTATTGTGCTGGATAGGGTTAGCTCCATGGGCCCAGGAAGCTGGCATCCTGTGCACTCCCAGGAAAGACCCATCTCCAGGAGGGCTGGGCCCTGACTGGCTCCTGGAGGCCACCTCTGAGCTTATGGGCAGACCCCATAAAACTCTGCATGCTGAGGAGACATGGGGAGACAGTGATGGGGAGTCTGCACCCCATTCCACTGAGCTTCTCCATATGTCTGCCCCCTTTGATCACTCTACTCCATGTCCTTTTGCTGTGATAAGCTGGTACCACAAGCATGAAGGCTTTACTGGGCCCATGACCCCTTCATTACTGCTACGATGTCAGCAGCTCTGGAAACTAAATGAATGTATTCTCCCAGCTGTTTCACATGCAATTCCATGTTTTATGTACTTTCACTTTTCAGTTGAAAACTGTCAAAACTAAACAAAAGTTGAAAGAATTATATAATGAATACTCATGTATCTTTCACTTAGATTCAACCATTAGCATTAAACCTCTACATATACATACACACATGCAGTCACATATACATATATAGTCACATACACATACACAGTCATATATCATACACAGTCACATATACATACACAGTTACATATACATACACAGATACACATACATAGTCACATTACATGTATATATACACATGCAGTCACATATGCATATAGTGTCACATGTACAGTCTCACACACATATACATATACAGTCATATATTTATGCATATACATATACCTATATATGTACACAATCATATTCATAAAGTCATATACATAGATATTCACATATAGTCACATATGCATATACATGTACATGTACACATAAATATATGGTCACATGTACATATACATCTACAGTCACAATGTGCTCCTTGATTTCTCTTCTCTTTCTTGTGTTATAATCCATCACTAGCATTTTTCTTCTTGATGTTCAAACAGTTCCAATGTGGACTAGTGGGAGCCCCTTTGAGCTGTGTCCAGTATTCTTCTAACTTCTGCCACAGTCAATCTTTGAGACACCTTTTCTTTTTTAGCACAAGGTGTTGCAGGTTCACTTTGTGCTCTTCCCACCCCAGACATGGAACCATGGAGCCACAGAGCCCAGCATTTCTGTAGGGAATCCAGGTTCCATGGAGTGGTGGTAAAGCAAAGACCCAGGTGCATGAAGCACTTACTGCTGATGGGATGGGGACCCCATTGAAATGACCCTCTGCATGGACCAGCTAGGGTGTGTGTGAGAACCCCAAATTGAAACACAACAGGGTCCTTCTTCACCTGCCCATATTGCATATTGAATTTCCTCTCACACAGTGAATATCCCCATTTCAAACAATGTCAACATATTTACTCATCTGCTCTCTACATTAAAGCTAAATAAATTCAGAATCCTTACTCAAATGCTGCCCTCAAAAGCAAGCCTACCAAGTACAGTTCAAGATTCCTTTGCAGTTCTTCATGTTTTCAACATTGTGGCATTAGGTGATATGTTTAAAAGACACATGAATGATTTTCCATATGTGTTTGTTTCCAAGTTGTATACAGTTAGGTTTATTTCTTTCTGTTTGTATTCAGTATTATAGTTTGCTTTTTTTATTTTTTTATTTTACTTTTTGAGCATGTAAAGTACTTACTTTTCAAACATTTAAAATGTTTACATTCAAAACTCAAAATTATATTTTAAAAGAACTCACAGAAGTCCCCCTCCCATCCCTACCTCTTCAAACTGGCTCCCAGGCACCCCGTGCATAACAATTTCCATTCATTTCTCTTTGTCCTCATCTTATTTCTTACACAATAGGCAGAATGTCATTGAATTTGTTCACCCTTTGCTTCTTTCCTTCAATAACATGCAGTCAGTCTAGAGAAATCTTCCTCATGATTTCTGTCGGCTGTATTTGCTCCATTGTCATTTCTTTCAGCCAGTGCCTTGTGTATGGACATATGGTTGTTTACAATATTTTGCTATTAGAGCTAATGCCACAATTATTAACACTGAGTATTTTTTTCCTTCACATTTGTGGAAGCAAAATATCCAGGTAATTTTTAAAAGTGAGATATTTCAGTGAAAAAGAGAATGAATACATTATTTTGCTGTATATTGCCAAATTCCCCTCCAGTGACGTAAAAGATTTTGCACCTATCAGCAAGGTATGGGAGGGCACTTTTCCCTCAGCTCTGTCCACATAATGTATTGTCAGGCCATTGAAATTTGCCAATCTGACAGGTGAAAATGGAATCTCAGAGTATTTTAAATTTGCATTTTTCTTATTATGAATAAAGGTGCACATCTTCCCATATAGTTAAAGGTATTCCATATTTTTTTCTGTGAACTCTGTTCACACCTTCTGCCCAGGTAACAGCCAGTTTTTGTTTTGTATTGTTCTCAATTTGAAAGAACTCTTCATATATCAGAGAGTGGAAAGTTTACCTGCTAAATATATGGTAATATTTGTGAATATTTTCTCTCAATGTCATTGACTCTTGATTTTGCTTATATTTTGTTTTGATATGCAAAAGTTATTTTTATGGAGAAATATTTATTGATCTTTTCTTCTATCAGCATTACATGGATGTTAGAAATTCTTTCCCTGCATGTATAAGAATTTATGCATGTTTTCTCCAGTGGCAGTTTGCTTCCATCTTTTCACATTGAGGTCTGATCTTCTGGAGGATGTTCCTCCAGCATGTGGAGTATGGGGTGGGGCACAGAGCAGCCCCCCACCCCAGAGACCCCACCCCAGTGTCTGCTGAGTCTATCTGGAACCATTTCCTGCAGGAGCCACACAGGTTCCAGCCATGTGAAATGTCACCAGATGTCCAGGCCCTGTAGGAACCTCTTGTTCCAGCAGCTGACCATCTATGCATGACACCTGTGCTGTCACACTGAGTGTTGGCAAGTGTGCACAGTTGGGGGCTTATGCATGACATCCACACTGTCACACTCAGAGTGTCAACAAGTGTGCAGAGATGAAGGCTCTGTGCACGAAGTCCACACTATCACACTCAGAACAAACAATGACTTTTGACTTTTTTCAATTAAAAAGCATAAACTGTGCTGGAGATAAATGTGCACTGGGAGAGTAAACGTGCAGGCCGCCTCCTGCCTGAAGGTACATGCAAGGCACGGGCTTGGCTGGCTCTACCTTATTATTTCAGTCATTTGGTCTAAGCCCCTCTTGTCTGTCCATTTTGTCACTGGGAATTGCAGGTTAGCATTCTGTGACATGAATATGGTTGGCTTTGTTACCCTTGTACTTCCTAGAGATTTTGCACAAGGAATCGTGGTGCAATCATGTGGGGTGAAATCATGTGGGGTGCAGATATTCATGGCAGACTTTCTTGAGGTTTGATAGTCACCATTACAAAAGTCTTTTTTTTCTGGGTGACTGTCCTTCTACCTGAATTTGTCCAGGTCTATCTTTTTTTATTACAAACTTTCCTGTTTGTCTGAGTTTGCTTGCTGAGCCTTTGCAAATCCTTTTCTCTATAACCATCTGAGCCACATCTCTGGTATACAATGTACATTGGCATTTGCTTGCAAATGAAGAATCTTTTTCTTTAATCTATTAATTTACCCCATTTTCATTCATGGATATGACAAGTATGTTAGCTCTTAGGTCTGATGGCATATTTTAGATTATGCTTTTTTTTTTTTTGCTCTTTAGTATCCTTTGATAAGTTTCATGAAATCTCTGTTCTGTGTATGGGTATTGTCATTTTAACAATATAGAGTTTGTATTAGATTTTGGCACAAGTGAGCATCTGTCCTCTTAAGCTTTTGATTATTTGAATTATCCTTATTTTTTGTCACATTCCCTAATTCAGCTCTCTGGAGTTAGCTCTCATGCTGCCGTTGTGTCTGCTGGCTCTCACACCTGGTGCACTGTTTCCCTGTGCATTATGCAAAGCTAGATGTGTCCCTGCCCAGGGAGACTCCTTCTGCAGGAATCTTGTGTGGCCTGAGGAAGATATGTCCTTCCATGGGATTAGTGTGATCTTTTGCCAGGATCCCAGAGAGTTTCCAGTCAGAATCACCTACTTTAATTTCTTAGCATTTGGGGTGCTCAGAGCCATAGAGGAGACATAGATTAAGTCTGTGAACCTGTGTTCAGAGAAGCCTATGGCTGGTAAGTCCTCAGGGACATAGTTCTTTCCACATAGAGCCCCGGCTGAGGCTGGGCAACCACCTGGGCCTCCCTCCACCCAGGTAGACTTGCCACATCTACCTTTCCCTGTGGGTGTGGTCTCTTGAGGTTCTGCTTTATGAGGGGCTGTCCACCCAGGCCCCAGGTGGTATCCCCTGCCCCTGCACAGATCAGGTAATGGGATGGAGACCAGCAGGAATCCACAGCAGCCAGCACATCAGTGTAGCCACTTATGTGGCTATCCCACTTTCCCTCAATGCTTAGGCCTGAGGTCCCATTACTTTCTTGTGAGCTTGGAAATTGGTTTATGGAACTATGGGTTGTTTTATGCTATAGCAGCTCTTTAGACTCTATCATCTACTGTTTTGTCAGACATAGACCATCTCTGATTTGGTTCTTAGTATTAACAACTGGTTCCTATTTCTGAAGATTCACAAATCCCCCTTATATATCTCTTCTCTTAATTAAAAAAAAAGTTTAAGCCTGTCCTTAGAATGACTTGCTGCACCAATACTCCTGGGATATATTTTAGATCACAATGTCGTTGGTGGGTCAAATTCTTTAAAATTCTAAGAGCAGAGGCAACATGACTGGCTAAATTGCCAAATGAATTCTCTCCAGAATCCCATGGGACCCTGCACAGGCCACACAGCAGGTGCCCTGTGACCCTTTTCTATCAAGGCTCTGTGGTCATCAGGGTGACATTTCCACATGTCAACTTGGCCAGGCCATGGTGTGTTGGCATTCAGGAACTGGGTCAGTGAAAATGGTGCCATGGATGAGAAAGAAAGAGACAAAGAGAAGAAAAACCTGGGATTAGAGGAACCTCCTTCCGATCTGGAGAGAAGAGCCCAGCCACATGATAAAGTGTGGCTTTTATTTTGGCTTTAGAACAAAGAAAATACATTTGAGCATGTGCAGGGACAATAGATAATTGACAGTTACATCTTACTGAAATCAACAAGTCTTAAAGGTCAATGACTCAGTTCCTCTTTTCATTCCTGCAATTTACAGACATTGTAAATCTTATTTATCATACAAAGTATTCAATAGAAGCTCAGGATGTTTCCCCACCCAGCTACTATAAGATCTTATCTCATTATCTTGAGACTAGGCTCTTATCTCCTACATTCCAGGCTGTCTTCTGCATTCCAAAGTGATCTGCTTACTGTCAGTAGTCATGGCCTTTGAATGAAACTCCATCAATGGTGTCCAGCTGTTTGGTCAAGGAAGTACTGGCCTGATTGCTATTGTGAGGGCATTTCATACTGGATTTCCATCTACAACAGTTGACTACATCTATGGCTGATTGCATTTACCATCAACAGAGGAGACAGCCCTCAGCAATGCAGGGAGTCTCTTCATCCAATTAGGTGGAGATCTTACAAGGCATAACTGAGGCTTCAGAAATCAAAAAGATGAATTTGTGCCTCAAGTTCCAGCAGCCAGATTTCCCTGGGAAACACAGACTTCCAGAGTTTAGAATCATCTTTATTGGAGTCTCCAGCTGCTTGCAGTCTGCCCTTCAGAGTTCAGACTTGCCAGCCCCCATAGTTGCATAAGCCAATTTTTAAAGAAGAGTAATGTAAAAACTTATATATGTATATAATCTCTTGTTGGTCCTGTTTCTTGGAGAGGCCCCACTGATAAAGCCACTGTGGTGGTGACAAGCCATAACAAAGCTCATATCCTCCCTAAAGGGCACTGCCCAGAGCCACCATCCCCACCCTACTGAGCTCCTTCCACTTCCTGAGAGGCAGTTCTGGTGGGGAGAGGAGAACAGGAGCTGCTTCTCCCCAGCTCCAGGCGCTTGGGGTGCCCTGTTCCCCCACTTTCCTCCCAGCCTTTCTCTGCAGTGACCTTGGTGCAAGGCTCTTGGGCACTGCTTTGCTTTTCTGGCAGGAAGATGGACAGAGAGGTTTCTGAAAATGTGACTATCCACACACCTGATAAAGAAATGGGCCTGGTTGGGGCAAATCCTGCTGAGAGGCACACTGAAATTGCATTTCAGTTCAGCCCTGGACCCACCCATTTGGCCCAAGGTTCTTTTAATGCCAACATCCTCAAATTCTGTTTATTAATTTTCCTTTCTAGAAACATTAATTTATCCATCTCAATGCGTTTGAAAATGGACTAGGGAAGGGGACATCAATCAGGGGATTCATTTCACCTGCTTAGTCTCGGGCAAGCTGTCAGAAGCCCCATACATTAGAAGACCCATCAGAATAGGCTGCTCCAACAAATGTATAAAGACCTTGTATGGCTTTCTACACAGGAGCCATTGTTCCTCAGAAACACGATTGCAGCACAATTCCAGGCCCTGATAATTCTAATCAAAACTCCTATTAAAGTGTCAAACATTTAATGCTTGAAAATTTGAAAGGGTGGAAGAAACTTGATTACACTAGACACATGGGCTTCTGTGCTCCAGGGAGTAGGGCTCAGTTTGCAATCACTGTTCCTCCATAGGCTGACTAAGCCTCTTTGTCAACCTAAGTTGAGACCCATTAAAAAGTCACCACCATCTGCTGCCCTCTGTGACATGGACATACAGAGCCAGCCACTTTCATCCTTGTGTGGTCTTCATGTGACTTTTTAATAGCCAAAGGGAATAGCCAGAACCATGACCGGACAGGCTGGGGAAACTGAGGCAGCAAGTGTCCTGTCCCGTGGGACAATCAACTGGGGACTCAGTTCCTGTGAGGAAAGAATGGTATGGGACAAGAGACAAGAAGAACGACAGCAAGACAGGATTCTGATCAAGCTGCAAAAGTTTATTGAAGAGGCAAGACATATATACTCTAAAGGAAGAGGGGGTGGCTAGTAAGGACGGGTGGCAGTTTGGGATTGGTGGCTGCTGTTGCTAGGGTAGGTGGCAGAAATGCTTTTGGCACGAATTCTCTTAACTTCCTTGAAGAAGACTAATTATAGCCTAAGCTGTTCTTGTATCAGCCCTGGCGGCCATGTTACATGTCACTGGTGTCGCTGACAAGGTGCGTAATGTGTGCTACCGTGAAGGTCCCCAACATCTCCTCCCTTTGTATTTCAAAAGGATGGAGGAAGGATGCTGAATGGGCATCCTTTTGGCATTAACCTGCTGGGGGAAACAGAGGCCTCATTCACCATGTTGTTTATGGCTCTGATTTTTTGGGGGAGGGGAGTTTTTGCAGAGCGAACCCCTGTGCAAATGAGGCATATTTCTCAAGGAGCTCAAAAATGGCCTTTGCTTGTTTTGGCCCTCCTTTTCAGTGCTTTGCCTTGCACCCAGCGGTACCAACCATAGCATAAGCTAGTAGCATTTTTTTGAGTAGCATGCTGTTCCCATAGGAGGGGGTTTTTACCCTTCCAGGTGAGTAGCACTTAGGTGTTCTGCATTTATACCTTGGTCAGTGAGGTGGAGTCGGTGATAATGTACTTGAATGGGCCTGCCTAGGGCAGAATTGATCTGATCTTTAACTAGCTGTATAATTCTTTTTAAGGCCTAGGGTGCGAAGGATATTATAAGGAGTAGGGTTATCAGGGGGCCTAATATAGGGAGGAGATAAGGGAGGATTCCATTAAATCCCCAAGAGAGGCCCCCTTGGGCTTCCCGTTGGGTTTGTAATTCGTAATTCCTTCCCTAAGCTTGGTCATGGAATCTCTAATTATACCTGAATGGTCAGTGTAAAAACAGCATTCTTTGCCTAAAGCGGCACAAAGCCCTCCTTGTTTAAGAAAAAGGAGGTCTAAACCTCTCCTATTCTGGAGGACAACTTCTGATAGAGATGTAAGGGATTTCTCAAGGTGAGTGATGGAGGTTTCAATGCGGGCTAAGTCTTCGTCTACTGCAGCTCTTAGGTGAGAGAGACCCTGTTGTTGCATGGCGAGAGAGGCGGTTCCAGTGCTCAAGCCAACAATACCTAAAATAGAGGAAATGGTAATAGCCGTAATAATTTCTCTTTTTTGTATGTTTATGGTATTAGAAGGCTGTGCGTCCCAGCGGTGGTAAAGGTCATCGTCACTATGGTAGAGGACACACGGAAGGATAAACACTAAATCGCACACCTCTCCTGTATTATTGAGGACTGTTGAAGCCGCACAGGGGGTGAGACCTGTGGAGGAACATAGCCATTTTGCCCCAGCTCGGGGAATGTAATATTTAGCTTGAGAAGGGGCAGTCATACATGTACAGAACCGAAGTAAGGTGGTGGAAATATTATTGAAGGCATTACCCACACACTGTCCAGAGTTTAGAACAGACTGTATGGTGAGACCAACCCTCTTTTCATTGCTCCAATGACACTGCTGGGGGTTGTCTTCAGAGGAAGTATTAAAGGTGGTATTAATGGCTATGGCATCATAATAAGGGGGCCTAACAGAAAGGCATAGCCAACAACTGCAAGTAAAGTTGGGTTGAGAAGCATTTAGGGAGAGGAAGGTAGC
>JAQZBX010057971.1:0-17843 GCA_029593785.1 Cabassous unicinctus
CCTGTGCTATCCTTTCTCTGGTTGTTCTTTTTCGTCCATGTCTTACCCAATTCCTCAGTCTCTTACTTTGATCCTGTACATCTTCCTGCCCTTTGAACCCCCACATTCTGGCTCAGCCTTTTCTCTCCGGCTTCTCTATTTGCTCCTTGCTGACTTCCTCTCTCCCTCATCTTCAGCTCCCACCTGTTGACTGCTTCCCAGTTCAATCCTCAACTCTCTCCACAGATTTCTGAGTTTCTATTGGATACACATAGATGCCAGCAGACTCCTTAAGCCCATCAGGCTCATGTCTATGCACACCAGCCCCTGGCCCCTATCCTGTTGCCACCTCAAATCTGTGGCTCCTCTTTAAACCCACTACTACCCCACTAATTGCTTACTAATGAGTCACTGGACATTATCTTCACATTTTTCAATTGAGTCTTAGGAATTCCAAATGGTATGGCTGTGGTTTAGACAAGCCTTTAGTTAAAAATCCTGATCGTTCTTCTTTATAGACATATGACTCTTTAGTTTTTAAATTTCTTATCTATAATATGGAAAATAAAATGCCTTCTGCAGAGTTCAAGGAAGACCCAATGCAAGGCATCCCTTTTCCTCATCTAAGCTCTGAACCAACTGAAAAATAACTGAATTGGTTAGATGAGAAACCAACACATCACCATTATTATTGATAAACTGAATTTTGGAGTATTTGCCTATGCCTGTAGGCAAAATGTTTTCTGAAGGCTGTACCACAAGAGCAACACCCCATCAGAGGCAGAGCTTGGATCCCTACACATCCGACGCGTCCCAGATCACCAGCCCTCCTGAGGGTGTGGGAGAGGGAGGGTGAGGAGGGGTTTGGGCCAAACCTGCTCCTTTCCTAAACTCTTCCACCAGCTTACTCATCCCTCGTCTATAGGGAAGGGTGAGGGGTGAGCACGAGATGAGAGCAGCTAAGGGAACCTCTCCTCATGCACGCCAGAGGGAAGTGTAGTAAAGATCACGCAGACTGCACGAGACTCAGCTCGCTGCATGGAGCATCCTCAGAGCCCAGTCAGTCTTTGGTTCTTATCAATTCTGTCTTCAGAGAAGCCTCCTCGGTCTTTCTCATCCTATTCCCCTCCCACCCGCCTTGGATGAAGCCCTCTCTCAACTGAAACCCCCCTGTCTGCAGTCCCTCCTGCCCCACCTGGCCCTCCATTTAAGCCAGGGTCACACTCTCTCCAAAACAGACTTCTGTGTCTACTGTGTTCCTGCCTGGAACCCTTTGGTGCTAGAAGAAAAGAGTCTCATCCTTAGAATGACACGGGTTCCCTTGTCATTGCGTCCTCTCAGTTTGGGGTCATGAGACCAACCCCATGTGCCTGTACTCCAGTCTCAGCAAACCTTCCCCACTCCTAAGGACACAGCAGGTAGCAGGTGCTGAACTTCTGTGGTCTGTCTGCTCCCACGTTCCTCTTACCTACTCATCAGTGTATGAATTGTTCAAGGCTTCCATAACAAATGAAAACACATTGGGTGGCTTAAGTGAACAGAAATTTATTCACTCACAGTTCAGGAAGGCAGCGGTCCAAAACCAGGGTGTCGGCACAGTTGCTCCCTTTTGGCATCTCAGAGGGAGAATGTTCCAGGCCTCTCTTCTGGCTTCTGGTGTTTGGCACTCCTTGGCCGGTGGACACACGGCTCCAATCTCTGACTGCGTCTTCATGTGGCCGCCTCTTTGTGTCTGCATGGCCAAAGGTCCCTCTTCTTACAAGGACACCAGCTGCTGGATTAGAGCCCACCCTGATCTAGGCTGACCTTGTCTTGACTTGAAACCATCTGCAAATGCCCTAATGCTAAATAAGGGCATATTCACAGGCACTAAGGGGTGAGATGTGAACATTTATTTTGGGGGAACACAATTCAACCCACACAGTCAGGGACCATCTTAAAGGTCATCATCTCTTCTGGGGACAATTTCCCAGCCAGTCCTGGTGGAAGTGACCCTCTGTCTGTGTTTATGCATACCAGGGTCTTGAACCTCAGGGAAAAGGAGAAAAGTGTTCCTAAGGCAGAGAAAAGCACACCAAAGGGTAAGAAGGCTGGCGGCCTACTCTACCCGTTGTCGAGAGCAGTGTTGGATCTGAACTTCATCCAGAGCACATAAAGGGGTACATCACATGAAGGATGGGGTGCATTGAAGGCAGGTGGTGGAGGTCTTGGGAAACCAAGATGGGGTAGGCATTGCAGGGTGCCTCCAATCCTGTGCAAGCAATGCCAGGATTTGGAGTAATATTATCTTATAAAGAGCTAAGTGAGACCTTAAAACTGTCTGGTACAATTGGGGAAGGTGGGGTTACATTTCCTCCACCTTCCTCAGGGCCTACACCCAACTGGGCACAGAAAAGGGAGTGGAGGGCTGGGACGCATTCT
This sequence comes from Cabassous unicinctus, assembly GCA_029593785.1. Taxonomy (NCBI): domain Eukaryota; kingdom Metazoa; phylum Chordata; class Mammalia; order Cingulata; family Chlamyphoridae; genus Cabassous; species Cabassous unicinctus. The sequence continues at coordinate 2,401 of JAQZBX010057971.1, forward strand.
CCACAGTCCACCAATGGAGAGACCCACCTCTGGCGCAGTTCAATGGCCCCAGCCAAGATTGGGCACTGCCTTTCCAGCCTGGGGTGCCCCAGGAAGTCAGGCACGCGCTCCACCTCCTTAGAGCTCCTTTGGGGTGTAGTCCGAGGCTCCTCGGGGATGGCTGGGACAGGGCTGGGTGGTGGGGTCCGTGGAGGAAGCCCTGGGGCATGCACAATTCCCAGACCAAGAAAACTAGCTGATCCTTTTAAAACACCTGGCTAAAGCCTGTCGCCAACCTACATTTCAGAATCAACAGGATTCAAACCTTTGTACTGAGTTCCCTGCAGAAGACATCTTCCTGTCTAAGACCCATGGCTCTTGGGAGGTCAAAGAAGCAAAACCTCATTATCAAGTAGCCATCGCCTGGGAGTGCCTTGGCCCCAGGCATGGTTGTGGCAGGCATCCCTCACTCAGTGCTTCTGGGGGAAAAGTCTGCTTTGTTTCTCACGGATGCAATTCCATTCTTTAATCTCTTCTGTTTCCCAACCCCCGCCACCACCTCCTCTAGCAACACTTTTAACAGTATGTAATAATTGTGTTTCAGATATTCCCTTTTCCCACTAGTGTGTGAGGTGTAGGGCTGTGCAATTTATGATTGTCTTCACTACTCAGTGCAGGTCCAGGACCACAAGCTAAAGCTTTCTTGAATGAAGGAATGAATGAGTGAACACAAGGCATGAACACATTTGAACATTCACTCCCCAAACTTATTAGAAAACGTTCTACCTTCAAGGCACTTGTGTGCTGCAAAATGTGTTTGAGGCATTAAACGTTGTGCTAACATATTAACACTTTAATTATTTTACACACACACTGGTGTATTTAAATGGTAGGGCGATAATCACAGTGAGAAGAGGTTTGTAGAAGTATTTAAACAAAAAAATCATCAAGAGTTATAAATCTTTGTTCAAAAGTAACTGAAGGTCTGGTTTATAATTAATTTTACAAGTGAGAGTTTAACATATGCAGAGTTTGAGTAAAGATGAATCCAAACTTTCCTAAGATGAGATAATGGTTTATTAGGAGGAGATGAAACATGAGTAGGAAAACTGTTATAAATATTTTGGCTGGCACAGTAAGGTTTGTTTGAATAAAAAGTCAAGGATATTTTTAAAATATATGTATATACGTATGCATATGCATGAATATATATACATATATATGTGTATATATATTTGCTTTTTATGAAAAGAAAAGCCTTGTCAAGGTCAAAGTTTTGGCCATGTGGCTTTTAAATTATGCATCCAATGATTAGGCTAGAGACTGTGCAAAATGAAGAAAGATAAAGTTTTCTTGAGATAATTTAAAATCGATTCCAGCAATTTCTTCAAACCAAACAACTCTTACAGGAGCCCAGACCAGTGCAGATGTAATCAGAGGAAGCAAGAAAAGGGCAAAAGGGCAACAAGAGGAAAAAAAAGTTGCTGTTGGACCATTACTGTGAAACCTTCATCAAGCATTTGCTTTAAATGTAATAAAGTGTTAGAAAATCCTGAGTAGCAGAATCGCTAAGCATGGCGGGGGCCTCTGCAACTGAAATTTGTCTCTGTTATTTTAGACAGGAAGGAGCAGAGGAGGCCAGTGTGGGAAAATGGCGAAGCGGAGAACCGAGTGGCCAGGACATGGAAGCTTTCAGAACAATAAATAAACAGTCTGGTAAAGAGAGACTGAGAAGGCTACACAAATAATCACAGGCAAGTCAGAAGGATCCTGAGAGCAGGGAACAGAGAAGTTTGGGATTTCAGAGACTATTTCCCTTTGGAGCTATTCAATCCTGGGATTGAAACAAAAAAGGGCAGGCCATTGGGCATCAACCAGGACCCGGAGTGAGGGCGAGACTCTGGCCTGGAGACCCACCCATGGCCCCGCTGAGGCTGGGACGGGCTTCCCAAGGACAGCAGGGAACGCTGCAGATAAGTCCATTTGATGAAGAATTTAGGATTGCAAAAGCACACACATCCTGGAACAATATTCTGATGAAATGTCACAAAACAACTGGTACTTGAAAAGAATTTAATGCTGGGAAAGGTATTTAACTTATTCTACAGTTTCGATAGTAAAAAGAGAGTCAGCGATTTCTTCTGGCTTTAAGAGATATGAAAGTTCAGCTCAGATTATTGGGGTCTCAATATAATCAACTTCCCAGATGAAAACAACACTACATATGAAGTCAGTATATGAAATACGTATTTCAAAACAATATCTGTGTTTTCAAGGCAAAGGAATCTCTATACTCACAGCTTGTCTGAGCTTTCAGCTCCCTTGAGTTTGCCACCATTTCTCATATAAAAATTTAAAAATTCTGTCAAAGATAAATTATCAAGATTAAAAAAAAATGAAGCAACCAAACAGAACTCAGTTCACGTGTTCTTGAACACGAGGTAATTATTTTGTAAATCAAATTCCATTTTCTCCTTGTTTGTATTAGTGTATCAGGGCCGCCTTTTCTTATTTCTGACTGGTCTTCAATGGGCAGTGGCTCTCAGTAGTTCATGTCCTAAGACCCCAGTCTCCTTCAGCTGTTTAATTATCTGTAAACCCTGGCAGCTGCAAGGAACTTGGAATGGTTTTATAAAATGATGGGTCTTTAGAGTGTGTATTCTCATCAACCAAATTCTTCTCCAAGTTAGAGTTTCCTCCCCTAGACCCAGAGAGTAAGATTTCTGTGAACTCATTAACAACTAATTTCTGTTGGGAATGGGCTGGGAAGAGTTCCTAAAAGAAGCCAGTACAATTTGACTTGAAATATCAGAAGCCAAATCATGATGCCAGGTCAAAAGTGACACATGAGAGGGATATGAGCAATATCAGGTTCGGGCCGAGATACCAAAGGGCCCGGCAAGACCCATCTTCAGGGGATGTCTGTTGAGGTTTTCAGTAACGTGGAGGGAATCCAGCACGTGCAGAGGGGCTAATGGAGGGCTATGACACAAAATGCTGAGGCCGTGCTGGCCGCTCTGCACACGCGGTATTGATATGGTGACTCCGCCTAACACAGTTTGTGGTCCACCTTCCAGTGGGCAGCAAGGGCACACAATACATTCGGAAACTGGCGTGGGCCACGCCGGGCCAGCGCTGACCGGCAGGACGCGGCCAGAATGGCTTCTCCGGGCAGGTGCACAGGTGAAGGATTCTCACTCTTTTTGTTCAACAGGCTTGGCCCTGTACACACAGACGGTCTTGGGGGAAGGTGGCAAATACAGTTCCTGTGGTTAAGAAATAAAAGAGATGCTGGGCCGAGAAGTCAGATCTTGCAGGGCGTGCACATTTTGTTTCCTCTTTCTTCTCAGGTAATTACTTCATTTATGACTCACCATATCACTTACTAGGAAACCCTGTGGGACTTCTGAGTGTACCCACAAACAAATTCCGAGTCATCAAAACACGCTGTGGTATTTCACCCAGTTCTTAAAGTCGATATTCCAAGGCACTCTGTCTACAATCACGCTGATTTTCACATAGGTATGTACTTAAATTATGGCTTACTTTTCTGACAAGCGGCTCTTGTGAATTTTGCCTCCATTCACTACCAGCTCTTTTCCCACCCACATCAACTCAAGGACAGACACTTGTCTCGTACTTTTTCTTCCCATAGTCACATCTGTGTCATTGTTTCAGCATTAAATGTAAAGGGAATATAATTTTCATAGTGCATCTCTCCTCTTTTTCTAAATCTGAGCAATTGGTGTTAGATAGCATGACATATGATCTTCTTTTACACACACGGCTCCCCAAAAGGGAATACATGGATGGTCCACCAGAATGTTACTTCTTCTCCAACCAATTTCAGTTACAACAGATGCCAAGCTTATTTACTATTTAAATGCAACCATTTCCTTTGTCTTTGAGTTTTTGAATTTTTACATAAAAATACTGCTTTTAAAAATGTCAAGACAACATAAAATCTCTCTCCTATTTGAGATAGCCTTACACACACACAAGCACCTTTCTTCCCAAATAAAACTTTTGCTTCAATTTCTATAAGGAAATTATGAATAATTGGGAAGCTTTAAGCTTTGGTAGCAATATGCTTAGGTAAAAGGTATTAGGTGGTAGTTAGCTTTCCATAAATTTTATAGACATTTAGGAACATAAAGCAGGAACTTACGTTTATAAGTAAAGATATAGAATTAAAGCGTTGATTTGAATCACTCAAGTAAAAAGAATTCCTTGAGAGGAGAGGGCACCTGAATTTCCTGTAACTGTTTTAAATTCTCTGGAGAGCTCTTAAGTAAACAGCTTCTTGATTTTCTACCCTTGATGATTCTGGTTCAATAGTTTCCAGAATCTGCATTTTAAAAATAAGGTTCTCCAATAATTAGACAAAATTGACAAGCGCTGAACTGGACAACACCATGACCACACCCTGAAGCTTGTTCATGCATATGTCTGGCTTTCTGTTTCTAATCAATGTGAATGCAAATCTGAATTATGAAATATTGAGCATTTTTAGAATCCAGGTATTTTGCAGGCCTTAAAACTAATACAAGCTAATGCACTTTGCTCCAGAGAACAAGAAGTAGGTAGAGGTGGGAAGACATGGGCAAAGCAACTGGGAAAGACTAAGGGTCCCAGGTGACAATTTCCATTAATAAGAAAAGCTTCCCTACAATGACTGATTTTATAGTATTCTTTAAGCAAAATTCTATACTAGTCTTTAAATAATTCTATAAAGCAGGTTTCTCTGCTTTAAAACATGCTTGAGATCAGTTATTCTTTAGACCAATGCGGTCCACATTTTCAATTTAAAATATTTTGGTTGTCTCATTATAAAAAAGGGAAAAAAGCAGGGGAATTTAAGACATTAATTTAATAATTACTAAATTAATTAACGATGCTTTATGCAATCCAGTATTTCTAATATATTATCAGCTGAACCTGTAACTATTGTAAAATTGTCTAATGGGATATTTTCCCTTTTTTTTTTTTTTTTGCTTACCCTGTCTTTGAAATCGGGTGGATATTTCACACTTAAGGCATATCTCAGTTTGGACTAGTCACATTTCAAGTGCTCAGTGGCCACGTGTGCACCATATTGGACAGTGCACATCTACACTTTGCAATCACCCAAAGCTTAAATCTTTTTCAGATACATTCCGATAAGATATCTTCAGTCACTTCTCAAAAATTTCCAAACATTGCCTCTAAAAGTTGTCGATTTATCTTCAGTCAACTTTTTCAAAAACTTTTCCCTATCTAGTCAGAATTCTTCTCTGTAGCTTCCATTCCTTGCTCCTAAGTCTAGTTCTTGGAGCCACAGAGAATGAAGCTAATCTATTTTCCACATAAGGTACATTCAGATATTGGAGGTTATTTTCAGGGCTTTGCCAGATCTTTTCTTCTCTTAGGCTACACGGGCATAATTCTTTCTTCTAGGCTGTTTTTGGGTCCTTTGGCCTCATGCTTTTCCTCCAGACACAGGAAAAGAGGAAAATGCACCTTTTAAATTCAGAGTTCAGGGTCGAGCGCAATGGCCTTGGTACGATCTGGCCAGGTGATGGGCTTGTTTCGGTGGCTGCTCTGTGAGCGTGGCCCTTGCCTGAGCTTTATCCAGGGCAGCCACGTGCTAGCAGTGCCTTTATTTAGAGCTAATAAAATACCCCGGGCACTGCCGTCCCCTGGACCGGCAGGCACACGTGGGACTTCATTCCTGAAAATGCCATTACGTTATATTTAGCTCGTGGTCTAAGCTGGGAAGACGTTTTGGATGTTGGGTCTATCACCCAAGGAAATCATTATTACTTCAGGCTTTAAGCCATCCAAAAATCTGGGAACCAAGACCACCGTGCTCACATCCAGTTGATGGCAAATCCCAGCTTGGCGTTAAGCCATGCCCTTGGAGACCTGTCTTTGAGCCAGTGAGGAATCTGAATTGCACTAGCAAGCAGGCTGCATTTTTCTGCTGCATTCAAAAGGAAACAAGGTATTTGCTCCTGTTTTGCTGACATCTCCAGACAGTGCTATGGTGTTTTCTTCATGTAGAAATCCAATAATTGCATCTCAAAAGAAGATGAAGGTAGCTTGAGGGTGTCCTTGGTAAGCCGGGTTTGACGTCAGGGACAGCTAGCTGCTCCTTTTCCATATCTTCCTGGACCATCTCTGTCCGCCTTCTGACCTGCCATTGATGTAGAGCTCTCTGTTCTATGGCTGCCAAATCTCTCCTCCTCTCATTTTGAATCGCACCTGCTTTACCTGCTCTGAGGTTTCTGGTGCTACACTGTGAAACCTCAACGTTCTTTTGCAACATAATAACATTTATGTCTTTAGTAAGTTCTTTTCATACCCTGGGATGTACTTTGTCTGGGCCCAGAGGTGAGAACTCACTGACAGTTTGAAATGTTCCCTTCAACTCCTTGTTCCAATACTTATTTGCTTTGCCTCTTCCAGTCCAAACTATCTTTTACCTCCACCAAGATTGTGGAAGCAGATAGCAGCTGGGGGTTCACTCATTAAATAAAGAATCCATCAACACCAAGCGATGATGGAGGTTATCGCCATTCCACCGCTGGTCTGGTCCTCCTAGCTCTTCCCTGTATTCATTCCTTAAACGTGCTATCAAGTGCCTCCTCGGCGTGAGGAACTGCCCCAGGCCCTGGGACACAGAAATGAACCAAACCAGCCGAGTCCCTGCCTCCAAGAACTTGGACTATCAGCCACCTGAAAACAGGAGCAGGGGTGGGTGCCGAGTTCCTGGATACAGCTCTCCGGGTAACTCGGCAATTACTCCAGAACACGGAAGGAAAACATTGTGATATGTGCATCATTTTATTTCTCTTGGTTTAAATACAATCTAGATTCTTCTAGATCCAAGAAATAGACTACATGAAAGTACTCATTTTCTGGTTTTAACTCTTTAACACCTGTACTCAGTATAACCACACAGTATTAATTAAGCTTTTGAATTTGGGATTTGGAGATGGTTATTGTGTTGATTTAAAAGCACTGTTTAATAAAACCAGATCTTTATGAATATTTTCTAATGCAAACCACATTTAAGAGCCACAGCAAAATATGAAGTCAAAATTATAATAGCTATAAAATCCCTTTTAACAATGTGCATGTTTTCTTCCTGCTTGTTTATTTAAAATTTTTAGAATAAGCATTCTTAAAGTAGGGCTGAAAGCAGATAACACTCAAATGCCCCAACATGGTGATTTTACTGGGTTGTTTATTCGTTAAAGCATTAATATTTACTGGAAATTTTGTTCCATTTTGTAGTTTTATTAATTTAATGGCAAAGAACTAAAATCCTATCCAGTTCATAACTTTAGAAACTATAATGTCATAAAGTTCAAGAAATCACAAAATGGCTGAATTAATAATTAATAATACAATATCACTCACAGCATGAGCACCCCCTCGCCTCTTCCCTCTCGTTACGGATGAGAAAACCACATGGTGTAGCCGCATGGTTCCTTGGGTATTCGGAAATGTGGAATAAGCCAAGGAGAAGGGAAAAGACTAATTGCTCCTTTTGTAACAATCCCCTTGCGTTCTGTGAGTGTGAAATATTTCCTATCTAAGGAGAAGTGTGGCCTTTCAGATAGTGAGAATGCTGCACATCATGGCCCTGGCTTAAAGAAGCAGCATCATGGGGATTGTATGAAAACAGTCTCTAGCTTCAGAGCTGCAATCCCGAAACTGAACTCGCGGGCTGCTCTGCTGCAAAGTGAGGTTTACAGAGGAGGGCTGAGGTAAGGCGCGGTGGGCCTTCCCAGAACCTGCCAGAAATCCCCTACGGGCTCCAGCATCCGTTGCCAGATGACAAAAAGGATGTAGGCAAATGCAAAGAAGCTGCCACTGATCCATCCATGAGGAAGCCAGAGCCCCCATCGGTATCTCCTTCTCTGGCTGCTGGAAAAGGTGTAGAGGGTGAATATTCTCAAACCTCAAAAGACCCCAGAGCTCCTTGCTGCTTTAAGTCCCACATGCTCTGTCCTGCCTGCCTGTTGGCGGTGGAAACCTCGAAGCTCAAAGCAGGCTGCCCTTTCCTGAGCTGGCTGTGCCTGTCCACAGAGCGCCTCTCGACTGCTAGTTTCCAGAGCTTGTTAGCAGCTCTGAAAACGGGCGCCGCTCAGCATCCAAGAACGAGGGGCAGCCAGCGAACTTCACCTTCTGGGAGGTCGTGGCATGGTTCTCCCACTTTGATGGTCTTTCACAGCACGTGTGGATAACGCTGCACAAACTACCTGGATTTCTGCGAGCTGGACTTTATTCCCGGGAGACTCGGTCTCAGCACTGCATTGCAGCTGGGCTGTGGGCTCAGGGTCCTGGGAGGGGCCGGGGGCCTAAAACTCCATCTTAGGCAGATGAAGCCAGCCTGCCCTTGACGGGGAGGGCAGAGGAGAGCGTGTTCCCAAACACAGTTTATAAATATGCTTTCAAAAGTGTGTAACACGTTCAAAGGCATTTTTAATATTGCTTTAATTTAATTCTGGCTCAGAGAAAAGTGTCTGCAAAATAGTTTCCCTTAAATCCATGTTCGTAGCTCCTTAAAAACAAAGGGGCAGAGAGAGAAAAAAATGCCAGTTATGCTTTTTATAGTCCAAAATGAGACCAAATATAGACTGAGAAAGTAATGTTAAAGAAGTTTATACACACATGTATCACATACAGCTGAGACCACAGGCACCCAGTTTGATGCACAGTACAAAGGAATGGGCACACACACACACACACAAAAGCATCTAGTACTTTGTCTTGTGTTTCTTGGCACCCTAGCTCCCACCTGCAAATCAACAGGAACCAGCGGGAGCTAAAGGTCCAGCTGTTCTTTAAGCCTAGTCGTTGACACTGTCTGCAGATGCGCCTGCCCCTTCTCTCTATAAATATAAAAATGCCCACCCTGCTTCTCCATCAGAGGGGCCAGGAGTATGTGTGGGGGTTGCCACCCCCCAGGCACTGGGGAACGTCGGAGTCCGAGGTCACCCCTGCCCTCTGGCCTGAGGCTCTGCTCTGACCACTGGGCCTGCTTGCCTGCTGGAATGTCGAGACTGTTCTCTCTGACCCCACCTGGGCAGTGCCCAGGAGTGCTTCCCACCACTGGCTCTTAGCCCCCTCCTGGGAGGGGTCCTCCCTCCAGTGGGGCTGGGGAGGGGTCAGCATTGCCCTCTTCTTCTGGAGTCCCCTTATCCTGCAATCTCACCCACTGTCTCCAGCTGCCCTGCCACAGGCACAGAGCCCCAAGGAGCCTCCGGGGGTCTCTGCCTCGCGGGGTCTCCACTGCTGAGGAGGACAGGCTGGGGAAGCTTCCTCACAGAGTCCCCAAAAGAGAGCAGGGTTGCTTTAACATTCCCCTGTGCCTTTGGGGCCCCTTCCTTATCCAGCACAATTCCCTCCCTGGGCTGAAGCCTTCCAGAGGAAACCGGACGCCTGTCATCACAATTTCCCAGGGCCCAGGGATGTGTCCACTCCCCAGCCCATCCCTCCCAGCCCCTCCCTCGCTGGGACCCCTTCCTGCGCAGCCCTAGAGGCCAGGCCTGGAAGCAAATCTGCTGGGGAGTGGGGTCAGGGTGGCTGACAAAGGAACTGAGCCAGTCCTTTCCCAAGACAATGGCTTGGCTTGCTAAGCTAATTTTTACTGCAAGAGCCTCCTCTGAAACATCAAAAGCTGCCTGTTACCAGGATCTTTTTCTCCGCATTCCTTCTGAAACAAACAAATCCTCTCCCAGGTACTGGAATGTATCCTCTGGAGAAACGGGGTGAAGGTCATGTGCTCACAAAGGCAAAAAGAAAAGCACATTTGTAGTTTAAAAAGATATTAGTATACATGCCCAGAAATACACATCGACCAGCAATTATTTCTTGAGTAACTGCAATGAAATAAGCCCGTTTAGTGCATTGTAAAATATGAGGTGAATTATTTTGAATTAAATTATAATATCCACAGAAGCTCATATAATTCTCTCTCGCGGCTTCAACCAAATCCATGTACTGTAAAGCCTCACACAGATATGTGGTGTTTGCAAACATTAAATTAAAAGTTTCCTAAACTTCAAAATCACTCAGAAATATTGCTTTGGAGGTTAGTGGCAGGAGAGGGAATGGAGTCGATAACGGAACAAGTATCTTCACTCCACCCACACTTCGACTGAAAAAATAGGAAGGGAAGCCCAAGGAATCCTCTCGGGAAACTCAGTGCTGCAGGTCGTGATGGGCTCACGGGCCCGTGGTCCCCGGGCTGGTCCTGTGTGGCCGTGGCAGGGCCCACAGCCCCGAATGCCCACGTGGACCCCCGCTACACGGATGCCGGTGAGCGTGAACAGAAAGGGGGCACCTTTTCCCACACCCAGGAGCGAGGTGCCATGAGCACGAGAGCCTCAGCCCCTCTGGCATCGTCCACTTGCAAATCTTCACAGAGACCGAGGGCGGGGAACCGTTTCCCAAATTCTGGGTTGCCGCATCCAGCTGGGAAGCAGAGTCACCCCGCAGAGTGGCCCACTTTTTGTTTATAACGAGTCAATAGTGCCCCAGAAATCATTTGTTACCAGCATCTCTGCTTTGTTTGCTCACTGTCTGGGGAGAATCCAGTCCCATCGGAGGCTGGAAAACAATCAGGAACTGTGCAAACAATGGCTCTCGAAGGCGCCGTGGCGGCGCCACATCACATCCTACGGCTTCCAGGGCAGGGAGATGCTGGGAGACACGACGGATGTCGTTGAACAACTGCATTGGAAAAATGTTTCCCCAAGTCAGGAGCTAGGACTCTCGCTATCCAGTTCATAATTAAGCAATAATCCCGAGCTGCGCAGTCATTACCAGCAGTTAATGACGACCTTTTTGGTTAACAGCTCACCGTGAAGCGGGGGATCGTTAACACTCCATCAAACTCCTCGTTAAGGGCGCTAAGTTCTTATTTAAACACACTTGGGTCGCAGCTGGAGAGCGGGGGCGGGCATCGGCATTCCCGGGTGCCTAATGATGGCTTTTTCCACCCCTCAGAACACGGTGCATTCCACTGTTTATATAACAGCTGTTAACGGGTGCCACCCGTTTGGGGACTCCGTATTGTGTGCCCTTCAACTCTCTGTCCTCCCACTGAGTCAGAGACACATGTTTTTTTGTTATTGTCATTGTTATTGATGTTGCCAAAATCCCAACCTCTGTGATTTATCCGAGGCATATTTCAAATCTAAAACTTAAGGGAATGCACAAGAAAGGCAAGACGTGCCAGACCCAGTGTGGGGACGCGTCATCAGCCCGCACGTGTGCCGAAGCCGGGCTGCAGCAGAGGGCGGGCCACGTGTCGCCGCGTTCCAGCACCTCTGCCGACAGCGAGCCTTGTCTTTGCGGCTCATCAACAACGGATGCAAAGAGAACCAGGAGCATGTTTCCTAGTTACTAGCCAAGAAGGAAACTATTTTACCTTCAGGATTCTGGCTTCACTGGCAGTCGTCCTCACAAAAGCCTGCGGCGGATGCGCTTCTCTCGTCCCCCCTCTTTGACAGGCATGTCACATTTTCCTTAGTCACATTGCTAGACTTAGAGAAAACCAGAGGTCTGAAGAAACTGCAGAGATAAAGCTGGGGAGCGCGGGTGCATTCAGAGATGTGGCAAGAAAGCGGAATTCTGCATATCTACACAGAACCCCGAAAAGCTCTGCTGCTTTGTGCTTGCTGGAGAACACCGTTTCCGCAAATGGCCCACGGGCGATGCGCAGACGCTCGGTGGCTGTGCTGGAGAGTTTGTGGGCGCCCGCCGTGGAGGGAGGACAGCCGCGCCTCCCCAACCTGCTAAGTTGCCGTCCCTGAAACCCATTTCTTTGTCGCGTCTGTCAGAGAGAGGCAGAACCCATCATCACACTGATGCCAGGGCGGGCTCCTGCAGACGCCCCGGCTGCGTCTGCGGCGGGGCTTCCCGGGGCGCGGCGGCCGGGAGCAGGCGGCATCCGCAGCCAGGGCGCCGTGCAGATGGGCTGCGCCCTTTGTTCCTGCCGGCCTGCGGGCTGCGATGGGACGCAGCCAACCTGCGGCTGTCACGGCGAACATGGTCGCGCCATTGTGCGCGTTTAATTGTCACCATGTACATGGAATCCGAAAGGTCGCGCTGGATATTGAGTACAAGTGCTGGGAGCCCTCTGCCAGGCCAAACAGATGTCCTGGGGCACCCCGCATTCAGCGCCAGTCACCTTTGCTCAGAGAAGGATCCCTCTGACAGAGCAATTAAAAAGTATGATTTATTTACAAAACAGTCTCAGAGAGCCTCAGAAGGCTCTGTCCCTGCCGGCTTCCCAGGTGGCTGTCTTAACAGGTTCTTTGACAATGGAGCAATTATTTCTGCCCCCGTGATACGAAGGTGGCTGGAAGTCTAATTAAAACACTGACCGCAATCAACGTGGAAGGAGAGAGGAGGAGGCCAAATTGCATTTTCTAATTTTTCAGTTCCATTTCCCCCGGCTAAGTGGTTAAGCGTGTGTTATCCAACCACGTAAATCTGGGTCCTGCTTTGCATATTTTATGCCGTGGGATCTTGGTGCACCGGTCAGACTCAGCCCAGGGAAAATGCTCCGTAACCCGGCGTTTTGTGAGCTAATGCTGCCGCAAGTCTTAGGGTTTACGGGGGTTGCCGTAACAAATTACCTCTAACTGGGTGGCTTAAAAACAACAGGAATTGACTGTCTCAGTCCTGGAAGACAGATGTCCAAAACCAGGGTCTGAGCAGGGCCGCGCTGCCTCTGAAACGCGCAGGGAAGACTCGCCACCACCTGGCTGCTGGGGTGGCCCACAGGCCAGGCGCTCTCTGCCTCAGTGGTCTCATGGCCGTCTCTCCTCTGCCCGTCTGTCTGTGCCCAAATTCCTCCTTTAGGTCCCCAGTCCTACTGGGTTAGGGGCCCACCCTATTCCATCGGCTTCATGTTAGCTTTCAAAATTCCATCTGTAATGACCCTATTTCCAAATCAGACCCCATTCTGGGGTCCTGAGGGTGAGAACTTAAATCTAACTTGTGGGATGCAGTTCAATCTGTGAGACAATATGATCCAAGCAGGTCATGAGAGGAAAGATGGAGAGGCACGGGGAGTTCTGGAAACTTATCCGAGGAACAGCGGGATGTATTTCGGGGGGTGGTGTGGTCAGGAAGGCTTTTTGGGGTAAATGGCTTTTGAGTTGAGATCCAAAAGATGGGGAGCAGTCAACAAGGGGTGGGGTGCTGGGGCTTCAAAGGGCATGCACAGGTCTGAGAGGAGGGGCCGCCACAGAAGAGAGTACCTGGAGTAAAGAAAGCAGGGAAGCCCCGGGAGGAGAAGGGGGCACCCCTTGGGAAGAGGCTGAAACCCTCCTGTCCAGGGTTCATGGGGAGGCCCTCGTCAGTCGCATTGGGGTTTGGGTTTTTAGGCTAAAGCCTTCCTCCTCCGACCCCCTCTGCGCTTTATCATGCAGGGGTAGTAAGATCAGAGCTGCAGCTGCCAGGATTCCACGGGCTGGGGTGGAGGAGAGCCAGGGGGGAGGTGCTGGTAGGTGCTGAGGAGTTAGGGGATGGAGAAGGACAGAGCCATTTCTGCTCCCCCAAAGGCCGATTTAGTGTGATGAAAGACACAGTTATAGGATTGACCAAGCAAAAGAATGGCCTGAGTCAATTACCTCTAGCACCAAGACAATGCATTGTGAAAATCTGCAGGATAATTGCATCATTTCTCCATGATGCTGAGGAGGTTTCTGCTCCGTGTCCCCAGCTCACTGAGAGCCCTGGGCCTGGCCGGCCAGTGGCCTGAGCTGCCTGGCACAGCTGGTGCTGGGCACACGCAGCGGCTCCACCAAGGCTGGGCAGGGCCAGCCAAGCGGCTGGACGCCTTGTCTGGGACGCTGGCACTGGCCTTCTCTTGTACAGGACACCCTAGCTCCCCACATCAGAAATAAACGTGTAAGTAGACAACTTCTTTCGCTCTGAAACCAAGTTAGAATGCACAGCTCCTCCCAGGTCACGGTCTTCACCAAGATGTGTGTGTGTGTGGAAGGGATTGACTATTTTCCAAGTATATATTTTTCCTGATTTTTGATTAATTTAACCTAGTTTTTATCCCACTCTCCCAAATAGTTGAAATATACTCATCATTGGAAGTCAGATGCTGAGGCGTTATAGACTGTGATGCATCTATGTTGATGAAAGGCAGTTCTGGAACATTCCATGAGGATTCTCAACACAGATAAAGAAGTGCTATCACCAATGTACTTAGGATATCAGTCATGTAAAAGCTATGTTGCTAAGAGTAATTTCTTATATCCTTGGGTTACCAGGGCTTTTATATTTTATAATAAATTTCAAAGACATCTTAAAAGTTGTAATCAGTTTGATGCTTGAATACAACTGGCAGATTACAGCTACTCATTCACGTGAGGATGGATCAGATCCTGCATTCTCTGGCTCAGTAAGACAGGTATGGAAAGAGGAAATTCATGTGAAATCACAGAAAGTCCAAATGAGCTAGCCTGGGCTCTCTCAGATTACAAAAACTTCAACTGTCCTGGCGTCAGCGGCTCATTCCTTAACTGGGTGCTGGAATTCCTTATATATCTCATCTACTCCACCCCGCCACGTATATACTGCCACTTTTTTTTTTTTTTTTTTAAATAATTCAAACTTAGCTTTAAAAAAGCTCACAGGTTTTAAAATGCACTGCAGGTCTTTTGGGGACTCCTGGCTGTGTTGTCTTTTTTATCTGTAAGGGCACATAAGCAAAGCTGGGCAGCGTGGGGAAGTGATCTCCTTGGGAAGTGGTGCTCGTGATTCCTCAGTGCCCCTGAGTGACTGGAACAATTGAAAACGTGCTCTGGTGAAGGAACCGTGCTTCGGGCCCCGTCAGCAAAGCGAATCTTAACATCCCCACCCCTGTCTTGCCACGGGAAACCTGTCTTGGTGTCTGTTTGAGCAATCATGTCTCCGAATCAGCTCTGGTCTTCAAGCCACCCAACTCTTTTGGAGTAGATGCTGTGTCCATATGATCGCCAAATAGAGCATGATCTATTTGAACGTGAATATCTGATTATTTTTCCTAAGATAGATAATCTTAGCATAAAAATCATAGAAATCTAAGTGTACTAAACATATTAAGATTACAGAGCACAGCTCCTAAAGCCAAACATGGGACTTCTTTTGCTCAAGTCATATCCATTTTTTCCATAAAATACAACTGTTCAAAGGAAAAAAATCTAAGTATTTAGTTATTACCATTAAATTCCAAATCAGATTTCTGGGGAAAAGACATGATTGGAAAAAGACCTTGAATAAAAGAGGGAAAAGGTAAAGAGAAATGAGTTCATGTGGCTAAGAGACTTCAAAGAGAGTCGGGAGGTCATCCCAGAGGTAATGCTTACGCACACCTCAGTAGGATCTCATAGAACACCAAAGTGGATATCACCCCACACAGAGGGGCTCCTGAGGGCTCTGGAGACACCCAGGTCCTATATAAG
>JAQZBX010057972.1:0-17841 GCA_029593785.1 Cabassous unicinctus
GGAACTTCTGCTTTGTTGTGTCTCTCATTATGCTCTTCTTCTTCCTGTGTCTCTTGTTGCGTCACCTTGTTGTGTCAGCTTGTCGCGCCCACCCGTCACGCCTGCTCGCCATCTTCTTTAGGAGGCTTCGGGAGCTGAACCAGGGACCTCCCATGTGGTAGGCAGGAGCCCAGTCGCTTGAGCCACATCCGCTTCCCGACAATTTTATTTATTTATTTATTTATTTTAATTTTTTTTCTGACAATTTATTTTTAAAGAACTGTTTTCCTTCTACCTAGATATCTGTAGAACATTTTCTGATTGTTGAATTTCAGGAATTTGGCTACGCCCCTGGAGCGCCGGTCACCACCCCCTGCCCAGCGCAGTCTTGATGAAGAAGTATCATCGAGATGGCGTGGCCTCCACGGTGCCTAGAACAGCCTCGGAAGTGCTTCAGGCCGGCGGGCAAGGTAATAGAGAAGTATCGCTTCCACACTAGCCGTCCTTTTTCCACTGTTTTCACTCACACTTCTTGATTCCAGTATCGCTTAGACAGTTTCCTCTCTCCTTCTCCCCAGGACATGAATCCTTTTTTCTCTATAGGGTTGTAGGTATTTCCTAAAATGTGGCCCTCAGGCCAACAGCAGCATCTGCTGGGAAATTAATAGAAATGCAAATCCAGGGGTCCGCTCCAGACTTAGTGATTCAGAAACTGAACAGGACCAGCAACTGTGCTTTTCAAGCCCACAATTTGATTGTGATGCAAACTGGAGTTAGAATCACTCCTCTAGAGCAGTTTAACAGTCTTCACACCATTGTCATTTGGTGCAGGATAACTTTTTTTTATGGGAGGCTGTCCTGTGCGTTGTAGGAAGAGTGGCCAGATAAAATAGAGGACTCATAATTAAATTTGAATTTTAGATTTACACCGTTGCTAACCTGAAATTCAAGTTTAACCGGGCGCCCTATATTTTATCTGGGGATGCTACCTTCCTGTGTTTTTATTTGCTAAATCTGGATACCTTCCTGGTGAGATTTGTAGAAGCATCCCTGCCATCGCCCCATGTGTAACAACTAAAAATATCTCCGGAAAATATTCCCTGAGGGGCAAAACAGCTCCCACCCCCTCCTTAAAGAACCACCACCTTGTAGTCTTTGTCCTATTGAAACTTGTCAAAACTCTGGTAATATAGGGCAGTGAGCCAAGTCACTTAGCCTTGGAAGAATCCAAACCCTGTTATATATTCAAGAAGAGGACTAAGTAATGAAAGTTTTGTATTTGCCTCTCCACCCTGTCCCTTCCCCTGAATGAGTTCAAAACACCTAAATCAGAAAGGAAGAAAAACAAAACAACAACAACAAAAAACAGCATG
Source organism: Cabassous unicinctus (assembly GCA_029593785.1). Lineage (NCBI taxonomy): Eukaryota > Metazoa > Chordata > Mammalia > Cingulata > Chlamyphoridae > Cabassous > Cabassous unicinctus. Next base: position 1,353 of record JAQZBX010057972.1, read on the forward strand.
CCCATTCAGGGTGGTTTTTTTGTGGGATTTTGGAGCCAAGAGTACATTCAAGTCTGCTCATTCTTCCGCATGTATTCATTGATGCCCTGGGCAGTGAATACTGAATGAACAAAAGAATCTTGTTCTCAGCGAACACACATTCCAATGAGGGAGCCACTCAGCACACAGAGAGTATAAGACATGTTAAGCAAAATATAACAGTCACCTTCATTGCACTTTGCAAAAGACAAAAACAATTGACCTACAGGTGGTTTCTGAGAAAATAGAACAACAACTGGTGATGTTGCCATAAGCATGGCTATTTCCAATAGAAAGGCCCACCTGATCCGGTTCTACAAAGGAGAAACACGTCTCTTGGTGAGAAGGTGATTTATTGCAAATGCAAAAACAAGAAACTGGGGAAATCTTCCCAAAAAACAGTCCAACTAGACCTGGGAAAGTTATTTCAATTTTTCAGAGCTGCTTAAGAAATATTTAATAAGCACATTTTCCAGATACCAAGTCCCCCCTTCTGATTATATTCTTCATATATTTTTTTTTTCTGGATGGGAGCCACTTGACACACTTCTTATTTTTAAGAAGGAATGCTTTGTAAGCATTTCTCCTTTGAAGGAAATGGGTGAAGTTCTCATTGGTAGTTGTTTCCTACTTAGCATGAATGAAGAAAATATCCATATTATTTTAGGGGATGCTTTAGACATAAACCCACAAATACAATATAGGCAACAACAAGACAAGCATATGGCAAGCAGAATAAAGGCAATACTTAAAAGGGCCACTCAAAATTTCATAGGCAAGTTCATCAACTACTCAGAAAATAAATCAAGTTTTCCAAGATTTTTAACATGTTCAATATTCCTCTATATACGTTCCAGTATAGAGAAGATATTATCATATTCAACAGGTACAATACTTAATACTATTCAATGTACGAGTTTTTCTTTGAGGTGCAGTTAATATATTTAAGCTCCAGATTTGCAATATAATGTATGGTATTCCTCCATGGAAGTAGATTGTAATGCCAACTGTATTTGTTTAGGTTCTGCCCATATTACTCCGGAAATTATTGCTCCATTCGGTATATTTTTCACACAGCCAGCATACTGCAGCACCATTGGAAGGTAGGCTAAAGTGTTCCACTGGCCTGGTGCATAGCACCCTCTGACACTATGAAACAGAGCCAGCCTGGAGTCAATGACGGGATGTCACCAGATTCCTCTAGGTTCTTGGCTATGTTACCTAAAGGAACTTAAGAATGCCAGTTTAGTTAGACCTGTAGCTTATTAAAGAGATGAGAGAAGAAAATAGAAATAGGAGAAAATAACAGACTATGGGTTCCAGGTGTACTTGCGGGCGGGTCCAGGCAGATAAGGGACAGAGAACTTTCTGCATGTGTGCTTACCTTTGAAACCATTAATTATTCCTCCCTCTTGCTAATGTTCAGAGGAGGGTTCCCAGTTGATGGATGTTTTGATTGATTACCCCACCCATCAGTTCCCCAAGGGGGGCCAATGATAAGGTCTCTTGAGAATATCTGGGGCTTTTCCTTGATTCTGGATGAAATCTTGCTCTAAATGGGAGGTTCACATGGGATTCTTCCAACAGTCTTCTTCTGGGGTCTTTCCTACAGGATTTCCAGGTGGAATTCCATGGCCATATTTTTCTGCCAGGTTTTAGATTCTTCTCATTCCCTAAACTAGCCTGCTTCAGTGATATTGAGCCATCACTGGCTGGGAGAGCTGCAGGAGTCTTGAACAGAATATGTGGCAACCCCCTATTGTTTTAGGGGTTGTGGTGACCAATCTAGCCAATAACTCAAATGGAGAGGTACCATACATGGCACTGGGGTTTGGGTAAAATGCACAAGGGAATCCAAGAAAACTGAAGTCCACCCCCTTAGTATATGACTTTAAGGATATCTCCACTGCTGTAGGGCACAGTTTGTGGCCAAAGTTGAGACTATGCCTCACAATCTTGTATGATATGAACTAGTTCAGAATATTTAATAGGGATGCTTAGTGCCTTAGCCAGGCACCACCCTGTGGCACGTCCTCTATGGCCACTCTTTTTTTTTGGGGGGTGTAGTCATTGGGTTGCTTCTTTATCAATTTTAGGGCTGGGTTAGGTGTCATATGGGTGCTAAAAAAATTCTAGGGAGCTATTAGGTTATACATAAAGAGCAAAGCATCTCAGGTTTTAGAAATACCAATCAGAGATCGGAGCTCAGGAATAAATGTGACTCTGCAAGAGCTTACAATCTAGGCCTTAATTTCCTTAAGTAAAGCTATTTGTTGAGATTATAAACTACAACTTACATTAGAAATTATTTCATTTTACTTTTCCTTTTTTACCAAGATTATAGTTAATCAACAGGTAAAACATCATAAAAAATGTTGACTTGCATTTCCTTTAAAGTCCCTTTTTATTTACAATAGGGTTACTGCATGCTATTTAGAGAAGCATCAGAACAAAACAGTGTAACTGATAAGAGATTTCAGTTGTTTTCATAACATCTAATTATTCTAAGAATAGCTAAAACTATAACCAACAATATTATCATGCAGATCAATATTAGGATAGACTAGACAGTGAGTACTTTAAAAGTCTTTAAGATTTTTTAAACAATCCCCAAAATATATAAGTAAATTACACATTTAATTCCTTCTTCATGGTTTCTATTTTGTAAAGATACTGTGTACTACAAAGAAATTTCAGCATACTGAAAGAATTTTTTTTAGTAAATTTATACGAAAAACCCACAGCAAACATCACATACATGGTGAAACCCTAAAAGCTTTCTCTCTAAGACTGGGAACAATACAAGGATGCCCACTATCACCTTTCCTATTTAACATTGCCTTAGAAGTACTTACTCGAGCATTTAGACAAGAAAAAGATGTAAAAGGCATCCAAATTGGAAAGGAAGAAGTCAAAATTTTACTATTTGCAGACCACAAGATCCTAAACCTAGAAAGCCCTGAGAAATATACAATAAGCCTTCTGGAACATATAAAAGAGTTCAGTAGGCTCATAGGTTATAAGATCAATGTGCAAAAATCAGTAGCATTTCTCTACACCAATAATGAGCAATCTGAGGATGAAACCAAGAAAAGTTACTATTTAAAATAGTAACTGAAAAATCAAATACCTAGAAATATATTTAGTTAAATATATTTAACTAAAGACATAAATGACTTATATGCAGGAAAATGCACAGCACTGTTACAGGAAATCAAAGAAGACTTAAATAAATGGAAGAATATTCCCTGTTCATGGATGGGAAGAAAAAATATCATTAAGATGTCAATCCTACACAAACTAATCTACAGGTTTACTGCAATCCCAATAAAAATCATTGCAGCATTTTTCACTGACTTTGAAGAACTATGAAATTTATTTGGAAGGGCAAGGGACCTCAAATAGTCAAAGACAATGAAAAAAAAAATGAAATCAGAGGAATCATACTACTTAACTTTAAAATATACTACAAATCTACAGTGGTCAAAACTGCATGGCATTGGCACAGTGATAGATATTCTGGCCAATTGAACTGAATTGAGAGTTCTGATATAGATCCTCACATATTCAGCAATCTGATGTTTCACAAGCCCTCCAAGCACACTCAACTGGGACAGAATGGCCTTATCAACAAATGGTGCTTGAAGAATTGGGTATCACTAACCAAAAGAATGAGAAAGGAACATCATCTCACACCTTATGTAAAAATTAACTCAAGATGAATCAAAGATCTAAATATAAGAGTCAAGACCATAAAACCCTTTGAAAATAATGAAGGGTATCATCTACAGGACCTTGCAATCTATGTTTCTTGACTGTTGAGTATAATCCATTAACATTCTTTGTGATTTCTGTCAAGGAATTATTTACTTTAGCCATATTTTCTTTGAGTTCATGTATGCCATATATTGTTTCCATTTCTCTCTCTTTAAAATTTTTTTCTTACACTCTCCTACAACTCTCTCTCTCATTTTTTTAAAATTTTTTAAAAATTGTTTTCATTTCTCCCTGCAGTATTCCCCTTAGTATTTCTTGAAGGGCAGGTTTCTTATTGGCATACTCTCTTAATTTCTTTTTCTTGTGAATATTTTGAATTCGCCATCATTTTTGAATGCCAGCATTGCTAGATAGAGAATTCTTGGCTGGAAGTTTTTCTCTTTTAGCACCCTATTTCATACCACTGCTTTTTAGCACCCATGATTTCAGATGAGAGATCAGCGCTTAATCATATTCAAATTCTCTTTTATATGGTGGTTCTATTTTCTCTTGCTGCTTTCAGTATTCTCTCTTTTTCTTCAGAATTGGTAAATTTTTAAATAATACTACTGTTTATTATAATCCATATGGTACATTAGTCGTAATTATCCCATGTACCAGCATATTCTTTAATAATATATATTTTTTAATTTTTTTAAAGATTCGTAGATTACATAAATGCTAAACAGAAGCTATAGTCATAACCATATGCCCCAAAGACTCGAGTCTCTGGACATGCACGTACAAACTCCAGCACCAAGTGTAGGTTTAAATAGAAGGGACAGAAGAGCCATGTGCAGGAAAGACATAGTTGAGTAAATCTCTCTCTCTGGAGCACAAACTACAAAGTAGGGCCCACTGACAAGGCACCAAAATCTGGAGCTATCTACCCTGACCATAGGACCTGGCTGCCTCCAGAGCCCTCAGGAGCCCCACTATTTGGGGTAGTATCCATTTTGGCTGTGTATGAGGTCCTGCTGAGCTGTGCATAAGTGCTACCTCTGGGATGACCTCCCAAATCACTTTGATGTCTCTTATCCATATAAATTCATTTGTCTTTAACTTTTCCCCCTTTAACTAGAGGTCTTTTTCCAATTGCATTGCTAGTTGGAGCTTGGTAGCAGTCTCTCAGTGCCAGGGAGGCTAATCCCCAGGAGTCATGTTCTTTGCTGAGGGAATGTAATGCATTCATATGCTGAGATTGGCTTAGAGAGAGGCCACATTTGAGCAACAAGGAGGCTCTCAGTAGGGAACCCTTAGGCAATCCATAACAATAGCTAAGTTTCAATTTCAAGAGCAAAGGCTCATAAGCCTTGTCATCAATATCAAAGGCCCATCAGTGGATCACCCTATTTCACCAGCCACTGCCCCTGCACTTGGGGGACTGTTACTGCTCCCTTAGAGAATGTGGCAGAGGTCTCCAGGATGAGAATTCAATATTCTTTCGGTTACTGTGTGAGTCTCTGTACTCTGTAACAATGCCCTGTGAACCCTTGAACATTTTTGTATACCTTATATGTATGCTTCGGTGAACTTCATCCTATGCATCTCCTACACCTGACACCACACACAAATGATCATCTCCCAGCCCAGTTGTAAACTTTCTGTGATCCAAAGCTTCTTCAAAAATGAAGCCATTATAATAGCCAAATTAATAGGAACATGAAACAATAAGTTTAAATGTAAGAACTAAAATACATAAAATTTTTAAAAAAATAAAAATTAAAAGTTTGAGATACTAAAAAATAATGAAAAATATATTTTTTTAAAATTTTGAAAATTTTCTCTTCATCACCACAATATGTGGTATCCTGTCTGTACTGTGGCACCTTCCCCCTCTCATTCCCCAGTGTCTTACTCTTCTTCATTTTGTTTTCAAAGAAGTTTTAGGTCACAGCAAAGTCACACACGGAATACAAGGTACTCTCATATACTCGACATCCTCCCCCTTTCCTTTTCCCCATATTAATAAGTTTTCTGTATGGATGATACCTTTGTTATAACTGATATACAAATCACAAAGCCTAGCTTCTAAACATGGTCATAGGTTTTCATTATGGTTTACTTTTTAGGCTGTACACTTTTTAAAATTTTGATGATATTTTCCACTTCCTGCTTCCATCATTGTAAGATCATGTAGACACTTACACTGCCCACTAAATAACCCCTGTTTGATCTATTTTACTCCTTCATCCCCCTTCCCTCAGAACAGGGCTCATTTGGAGTAGACTTCTTTTTAATTTTAATCCTCATTTCCCTAATTGTGGTGTTGAGCATTTTTTTCATGTTCTTTTTTGCTATTTTTATTTCCTTTTTGGAGAAGTGTTTATTCAAGTTTTTTTTTTTAACACTTTTAAATGGGTTGCTTGTCTTTTTGTTGAGTTGTATGATATCTGTCTTTAACCTGGATAGCAAACCTTTATTGCGTATGTGGTTTCCAAATATTTTCTTCCATTGAGAAGGCTGCGTTTTTACTTTCTCGACAAAGTATTTTAAAAAACAAAAGTGTTTAATTTTCAAGGAGGTCCCATTAATCTACTTTTTTTTGTTGTTTGTGTTTTGGTTGTAAGTTTTAAGAAACTACTGCCTATCACAAAATGTTAAAGTTTTTTCCCTACATTTTCTTCTAGGAGTTTTATGGGTCTAGCTTTGATATTTAGGTCCTTGATATATTTTGAGTAAATTTTTGTATAAGGGGTCCTCTTTCTTTCCTTTGGATATGAATATCCAGTTCTCCCACACCATACATTGAACAGAGTGTTCTGACCATTTGGGTATGCTTAATGACCTTGCCAAAAATCATTCGACCAACCTGTCACAATGGGCAGCATTAATTTCTAGGTAAGGCCCACTGGCAGAGTGCCAAACTCCAGAGCGCTCACCCTTGCCAATAGTGTCTGGGTGTCTCTTGAACCCTCAGGAGGCCCAAAATTTGAGGCAATACTTACTGTGACAGTCAATGAATCCTGCTGAGACATGCATAAGCCTACTCTTTATAATGACCTGGACTCCTTTGTGTTTTCCCTACACATGGCTCTTCTGCCCCTTCTATTTGAACATATAGTTAGTACTATATTTGATAGTTGTATGTCCCAGAGACTTAAATCTTTGGTCCAACTTTGAGTGAGTTGGACCCTGAATCTCAGCAAGGTTGCAACACCTCTCAAGTTCATTGGACTCACACAGGATAACTAACAAGGTGATGATGATGGTCAGTGCCCATTCCAAGGAACAGGGAAAGTCTGTAACTGCAAGCAAGATAATCCCATCAATCTGCCCATGGGATCCAAGCCCCCTGTCAGTTAGAGGTCATTTCCAGCCATAGAGTTGAGCAACTCATGGTTTTGCCTTGGGCTCTTTGTCTCTTTGCCCTGTACCCTCCTGGATGTTGCCCTGCATGATCCTGCTCTGTGGATTCACAAAACAACTTACTTGGGTAGGTTTTTGCCCCTTCTCTGCTGTTTCTTTTTAAAAGAGTGGAGCAGTACTTGCCGACACCGATGTCATTGTCCTGGAACCTGTTTTTTCCTTTTAACCTGCTGAAATACCTTTAGGAATTATTGTAGGATATGTCTTTTGACAATGCCCTCAGTTTGTTTATCTGTGAATATTTTAAACTCTCCTTCATTTTTGAAGGATAGATTTGCTGGCTAAAGAACTTATGTCTGGCAATTTTTCTCTGTCAGTACCTTAAATTTATCAAACCACTGCCTTCTCACCTCGATGGTTTCTGAGATGATATCTGCCCTTAGTCTTATTAATTATCTATTGTAAATGCTGAATCAATTTTCTCTTGTTTTCAGAATTCTTTTCATCTTTGGTATTTGACATTGTGGTTAGTATGTGTATCTGTGTGGGTCTATTAGGATTTATTCTATTTGGAGTACATTACACTTCTTGTAAATGCATGTTTATGTCTTTCATAGGAGTTGGGAAATATTTGGCCATTAATTTCTCAATTATTCTTTCTGCCCCTTTACCCTTTTCTTCTGCTTCTGGGAAACTAAACACACATATATTTGTGTGGTTCATGCGTTACTCAAATCCCTGAGAAACTGCTCAATTTCTTCCTTTCTTTTCTCTGTCTGTTCTTCTGACTGTATGATTTTGATTGTCCTGTCTTCTAGTTTGTGGTTTCTTTCTTCTACCTGTTCAAAAGTGCTTTTATACCTATAGTCTATTTTTAATCTCTACTAGTGTTCCTTTCATTTCCATAAATTCTGTTATTTTTCTTTGTGCAATTTCAGATTCTTCTTTATGCACACACCGTGTCTTCTTAATATACTTTCTCCCTTTATTGTTTTTTCCTTCTTCTCCTTGAATTGATTTAGGAGATTTGCTTGAATTTCTTTGATTAGTTCCAAACTCTGTGTCTCCTCCAAAGTTTTATTTTGTTCCACTTTTTGAGGCATTTCTTTCTTTTTCTTAGTATGGCTTGTAAATTTTTGCTGATTATTTTCAAGTGTTTTCTCTGAAGGTCAGTCCCTTCCTTTTGTCTATGGTTTCAAGGTTGATTAGCTTTGTGTTAAGGCTCTTCTTTTATTATTGGTCCAACCTTTTATGGACTTTAGAAAAGCCCAGGTTTAACTGATCAGCTTTTCTCATCTCTTCTTCATCGTTTTCTTACACAAAATATATAATACAGATATGAAAATTACACTTTTTATGTAATTGTTTCACCACCTAGAAAAAACTTCCTTTCCTCTGTTTCTGCTCCAGACTTCTTGATCGGTTCCATTTTTTTTTTCTGCAGAATTTTCTCCCTTGCTCTTATGATTCCTTTAAATTCTCTCCCACATGCAATGCTCCATTTTCCTTACAGTTTTCAGTTATAGAACCCAGCTTTCTTACAGAAGTTCAGTTTAACTCCCATTTTTATCTTTATGAGGCTTTTTTGCATCTGATTTTTTTCCCCTTTTTATTATCCTGCCACAGAGGGCCAATTGGGGTCAATTCTATAAGGTGGATCACTCTAGAAAAGTACAGTTTGAGTTTGGTGGTCCAGCTGAAAGTGTCTGGATTGAATGAGTGTACCACTTGCCACCTTTCACCGTAGTCTCTCTCTCTCTACCACTTCAAGGGCCCCTTTTGTATGCAGCATTTCTCAGTGCCTTGTGTCCTACCCTGGGACTCAGTGGATTTGTTTCTCTGTCCCTGGATATGCATGAAATTCTAACTAACTACTGTAAGTGACTTTATATTGAGTTCCCTTGGGGGCATGAGAGGGATTTGAGCCACTGTCTCTAAACAACTCCAAAGCTCTATAAGATCGAGTTAGCAAAAGGGAAGAGGGTAGTCATATTGGGATGGAAGTTTCCTTTCTTATTTTTTCTCTTTAATCAAGTCAATATTTGTGGATACCTTCTCTTGTCTCTATTGTTTTCCAGAGTTCAAAGCAAGTGGGATTTGTCCTTTTAATCACTAAATTCCTGCGGAGCTTTTATCAGGAGTTGTCTTACATTGCAATGTTGATCTCTCTACCTCATTTTTTAAAGAAAATCTCACTGTTTACAAAATTCTTGGTTGAAAGTTGTTTTCTTTCAACACTTTAGGTATTTCTACCCACTGTCTTCTTTCTTCCATGGTTTCTGATGAGTTATCAGCACTCAGTCTAATTGGGACTCCCACATTCATGACATGTTGCTTTTCTTTTGCAGCTTTTAGAGCATTTTCCTTTGTCTTTGCATTCAATAGTGTTATCAATATATCATGGAATGTATTGTTCTTCATGTTTATCTGATTAGGTGCTCTCTGGGCTTTTTGGATTGTCCTACTCATGTTTTCAACTAGGTTTGGGAAATTATCTGTCGTTATTTCTTAGAATATTCCTTCTGCATTTTCTCTCTTTTCTCACCTTCTGGGACTCTCATAATGTGTGTATTTGTATACTTGATGGTGTCTCAGAAGTGTCTCAGTCTATTTTCACTTCTTAAAATTCAACTTTCTTTCTGCTGCTCAGCCTGATTCATTTCAAGAATCTTGCTTTTTTGGTTCACAGATTCTTTCTTCTGTCAGCTCTTTCAATACACTTTTGAAACCATCCTAGCAATTTTTCATTTCAATTTTTTTTTTAGTTTGCTAGATGCTGTCAAGGCAATAAAGAAGAAATGGGTTGGCTTTTATATTGGGAGGTTTTTTTTAACTTATAAGCTTACAGTTGTGAGGCTGAGATATATGTCAAAATCAAGGCCTCAAGTGAAGCTGTCTGCCCAATGACACAGTTGCTGACAATCCTATACTTCTTTTACATGGCAAGGGACAGACAGCTTCTACCATTCTCTGCCTTCTGCCCCAGGCTCTGTTAATTTCACCTTCTGGCTCCTGTTTCTGTGACTTTCTCTCTCCTGGGTTCTGTAGATTTCATGTTCTTACTCTCATGATTTTCTCTCTCACCTTCTGGGGTTTCTCTATGAGTTCCTGGGTCTTTTTTGTCTCCTTCTGTGGCTCTTTCTCTCCCACAATCCATTGATTTCAGCTTCTGGCTTCTGGGTTTTTCTCTTTCAGCTTTTAGGATTTTCTCTGTCTCTGCACTTTCCTCTGTCCATATTCATCTGTTTATAAAGGATGGCATTAAGAGGATAAATACCTACCCTAGACCACACCCTACCAAATTAATCTAATCAAAAGGCCCTTTAATGAAATAATCAAAGCAAAGTGGCCCTCCTTCAATAGATTCACACCCACAGGAATGGATTATTTTAAGATCATAATTTTCTGGGGTCCACAAAATCCTCAAACTACCACAGTTATTTTTTGGTCTTCACATACAGAGCTACTGTTTTGCTCTTTTAAAAATTTATTTCTCTTTACAGATTTTCATATTACTCATTTGTTCTTTTCCTGATATCTTTAGTTATTTCTCTGTTTTCCTTCATCTCCTTGTGCATTTTTAAAATCATTTTTAAAGACTTTGTTAAGTATGTCCACATTCTTATGTTTTTCATTGGTGAATTCTGAATTTTTATCCTTTTCCTCTGAATGGGCCACTGTTTCCTGTTTCTTAGTTTGTCTTATGCTATTTTTTCCAAAGTGTACATTTTAATATTTTTTAATAATAATACTTGTTTTTATTTTCTTATATGTGTTTGTCTCTTGATTTTCTTACCAGGTGGTGATAAGGAAAAGATTTTTATGAGCTTCAGAAATTAAGAGTGATGCTGAGCAGGAGTCAAAAAAAGCTGAAGTGGAGGCTACTACAGCTAAGAATTTTCTGAAGCTCCTGTCTGATCTTAGATAGCTAGATGTCTTAACTCAGGACGGGAGCTGCAGAAGAACTAGCCTAGTTGATGTTCTCTGGAATTCTGGTCAGCAGTAGGATCCTTTCTTATTATATTTTGTTATGGTACAATACTGTGATTAAAGAGATCTTTTTATTATTTTATTTTTTATAGTTATCCATTTATTAACCCTGTCCAGCACTCTTTTTACTATTTGGTACCATTTCCTTTCACCTGTAGGATTTCCTTTAATATTTCTTGTAGGAGAAGTCTTGCAAAAAAAAAAAAGGTCTCCAAAATGAATATGAAAAGAATAGTATAGTATATATGACTCCTCTCACGAATATGAAAGCAACCCCATCATTAAAATTCATCCAACAAAATAATAATAGAAGACAGAGGATATTGGCCATTTCAGCTGTGGTGAACAGGAGACATCCGACTGTTGAAGCTGATTCTGAAAATGATTATGATGTTCCAGAACCAGAGTCAGAAATGAAGATAAGATTACCAAGATAAACCAAACAGCAACACTAGAAAAAGGTAAGCTTAATCTTCACAATTTCTCAGTAAAGATACAAGTTAGGAGGAGGTGATGAGATTTTTAAAATGCCTTTTAATAATATGTTCAGTTTTTGCTTTAATTAAAGTTACCATTGTATAAAAACCAGAAATAGCAGCCTTCTATCAGGAAAATTTGCTCAAAGTGAATGCAGTGGGCAGGGTTTTCTCTGACTTTCTGGGCCTGTCTTGCCCTTGAATTTTCCTTGTTAGTTGTTTTGGAATTTTCCTATTTACAATTGTTTGGTTTTACCCTCTTATTCCTAGGAAACACAACTTCCTTTACAGGTTGGTTGAAGCCGGTGATCATTTGCTCCAGATTGTCTGCCTCTAAAGTTTCTTTCAGTTCTTTCAATGTCTCAAACTGCTTTTGCCTAGAAAGCAAATTCTGTGAGAGGGGCATACCAGAGAAACCTTTCTCAAGTCAGTTTTTCCCAGCTAATACAGGGTCAGAAAGCCAAGAAGTGGCTGCAGACCAGTCCCAAAGTGCCCTGAGGAGGGGACCAGGATGGGCACCAGGAGATTCTTCCATGACTTCCTGTATCTGAACATTCCTGGCCTGCCCAGCTAATGCAACCCATCACCTAACTATCCCCTGAAGCCCTGTGAAACGAAGCAGCTTTAAGTCTACTTTGCCTAAGACTTTGCCCTGGGTGGTTGAAATCTTGACCCCACTGTCTTTGTCCAGGGAAGTTTGAAATAATAACTGCCCTCAGAGACAGGCCCTCAGAAATCTGAAATCTCTAAAACAAAATGGTGATTAGTGATCAGCAGTGCTTACCATTGGTCTTGTGGAAAATGATTTTTATGTCCCTTTCTGTCACCAACAAGCTAGCCAGGGCTGGGTCTTCAATTAGCCAGCTGTGAGAGTGGAGGATGGGCATTATATACCACCACATATTGAGAATGCTTTAATGTTCCTCTTTTTTACTCTTTCTCTAATTTTTTATTGTAGAATCTTGTGAAAATTATGAAGTCACATTACAGAAATGTGCACATAATGTTTAATATACCGTGTATGATAGCAATGGACCCAGCTATTAATTCTTGTATATATGGGCAATAAAGAGAGGAAAAATTAATTTTTATTCTCTACTTTTTAAAGAATTGCAAATCAATTATTTGGCAAACTAAATAATGCATTTACTTTTCTGTTTTTGCCTATGCCCTATGGTTATATAAAGACAGTATTAGAAAATATCAGATTTAGATAATTGCTCTTTTCAGAAAACAATAATATTCTCTAATGTTGACCAAATAAAACACATCATTTTAGTCTCAAATTCTATCTTTTCAATGACTTTGAAACAACTTAGCCTCCAAAACTTTTTTCTATTAGCTTTTGCACATATAACTCAAGCTCTAGTAAAGTAAAATCTTGTGTTTCTTCCACATGAATTGCACATGAATACATCTGCATATTTGTCTTTATTTCTGCCCAGGATTATCCCTCTTGCCTTCATTGCTGGATTCATATTCACTCTTCAAGGCATATTAAAATACAACCTCCTTTAGAAAACTTTCCTGAAACTTAAAGCAAATAAGCTTTCCCAAACTGCTCCCCTCCAGTTCTTTAATTACATCACACCAGCCCCATCACTCACAATATGTGTCTCTGTTTCATTATCTTTAAAATAGGAAGGCTATCCAAATGACCTCATGGGGTGGTTGTGAGGTAGAAATGAGTTACTACACAGAAACCACTTCGGACAGAGTCTGGTATATAACAAGCTTTCAGATGTCAGAGTTAGACTTTCATTATAATTTTCTATGAAATCATATTTATCCTGAAATCACTTTTAAGATTTTGAATGCTAGGATTATGTTTTGCTTATCCAAATATTATTAACATCAACACTGTAACTGGAAAACATTCTATATCCAATAAATATTTATTAACCTGAATGCTGAACAATTTCCATACAGTTTGACAATCACATTTCCAAGTAGAGCATATGACACTCCTTTGTAAGAATTGCTTTCCTAGTGATAACTAAACTTTCCCCACTCCTTGCCTTTTGATTGAAATGTGAAGTCCCCACTCCAATTTGACTAAGAAAATGGCTGCATATGTGAAAGTTTCTATTTGCATGAGGTCTTGATTCAAAACACCTATTGGACCAGGAAATTTCATAATATAAAACAATGTCACCTTCTGATTTCAGTTGGCTCTCTTCTGGGTGTATATTTTCATATAATATTTGTGAGAAAAATATCGGTTGTCAAGAAAAACTATTGCTATTCCTTTTATCAGTCTGCTGAAATTAAAAAAAAATTAAAGTTAATTATTATTCTTGTTCTGTCACTAATGAACAGCAAGGACTTGTCATGCTGAGAGTTATAATCATATTATTTCAGAACAGGTAAGTGTTAAAATAGTTCTTAGAAAGCCTTTACTATATATTCATTTTCTCATTCCTGCAAATGTCTTGAAATACTTATCCACTTATTTATATTATGCTACATTGTTTTACATTTTCTTCTTTGAGATGAACAATCCATGTGTGTCTATGAGGTCTGTTTATTAATATTTTATGTTGGACTCATCTGTATGCTCAAAGGATATGATAGCTTTTTCTAGAGTAAGGATACAAAGGACCTCTCCCATAAGATGAATGTAACTGACAAATAAAGAAATGAATGTAAAGCCTGACACATTCTATGTGTCAAAAATTGTCAAATTATTGACTATTATAAAGATAATCATGATAGTTTCAATGCCCTGTCCCACAATTTATATCTGTGCATTTACTCCAAATTTTCATCATACAACCATGAATATTCAACAAGGTTACGATTTTATAAATTTGAGATTGCAGTGGCAAAGTTGTTAGAAAAAAATGAGAGTATAGAAGCTATGTTTAATAATCTATAGCCAAATATTAAACTAGAGTAAGGAAAAGTTATCCAAATGTGTTTAATTCATGCACATTTTCATTCTTGTAAGTATTATATATTTTCATTTTTTACAGTGGCAGTATTAGCTTTACTCACTATCATGTAGTGCCATCAACTCTACATTTACAATCCACCTTATTAAACCTTCTACATACATTCATCAACAGTTCCTTCTTCTCAACTCTCATCTTATATCCTAATAACCTATACTCTTGTTTAACTCTATGACTTTACTTATATTTAATTCATATTAGTGAGACCATACAGATTTCTCAAGATTAATTCATGTTGTCATATGAATACTGACTTCATTTCTTCTTACAACTGAACAGTATTCCATCACAAGTATATGTCACATTTTCTTTATTCATTCATCTGTTAATGGACACTCAGGTTGTTTCCATCTTTTACCCATTGTGAATTATGTCAGTATGAGCATATGTGTGCATATCTTTTCGTATCCTTGTTTTCAGTTTTTTTGAACATACTCCTGGTAGTGGGATTGCCAGAATATACAGCAGTTTTATATTTAGCTAATCTGCATTCTCTCCAGCACTTGTAGTTTGTTTGATTTTTTTAATAATGGCCATTTTGTAAGGTGTTTAATGTATCTCAATGTAATTTTGATCACTGAATAGCTACTGATGTTGAGCGCCTTTTCATGGTCTATTTGGCCATATTTATTTCTTTTTTGGAAAAATTTTTATCAAGCGTTTTGCATTTTTAATTGGGTTGCTTGTCTTTTTATTGTTGAATTGTATGACCTCTTTATATGATATGGAAATAAATCCCTTTTTGCTTATATGGTTTCCCTAAATTTTCTACTAGTGAATAAGCTACCTTTTCATTTTCTTGACGAAGTCATTTGAAGTACAAAAGTGTTTAATTAGCCTAACCTGTGATGGTTAGGCTACTGTGTCAATTTGGCCAGGTAATTGTGTCCAGGTGTTAGGTCCAGCAAGCACTGGGCTAATTGTAATACAAGAGCATTTATGGACTTCAATCACCAGTGTGTTTACTGCATAGATGGCTGATTACATCTGCGTCAATCAGGGAGTTTGCATCAGCAATGGGTGACACTTTTATCCAATCAGTTGAATGCCTTAAAAGGGGAAGTGATTTCAACATTCAGAGGGAATTTCCCAGCTCATCTTTGGACAGCCAACTTCACCCAGAAACTCATCAAGGACCTTTCATTGGACTTTCATTGGAGCCCCTGGTTTGCACCCTGCCTGTGAAACCTGGACTTGTGCATCCCCATGGTCTAATGAGAGACTTTTATAAAATCTCATATTATCGACAGATATCTCCTGTTGATTCTGTTTCCCGAGAGAAACCTTACTAATACAGCTTGGTACCTGGAGTGGTCCTTGAGGAACAGAGTCTTAAACATGGGATGGCTGAGGTGGTTCTGGGGGTTTGTAATTGGCTCTCTACTCTAATTGGACTCAGGGGTACTAATGACTTCCTTTCCAATAATGAAGAGGTTGCTAACAGTCCATGGCATAAGCTGGCAATAGAGATATGCAAAATAGCGTCACTGGATTCCCCTACTTCCATGCTTGCAAGAATCAAGGATCTGGGTAAGAGTGTCTTCAACACCTCAACAGAATTTTGTGGAGTCAAAAAGTATAATGATGTTGGCTGTCTCCTCCTAGATACTCTGGATACAGTTACAAAAGAAAACGATGAGCTAAAGTTTTCAAATTTGAAACTTAAATGCCACATGAATGATATGAAAGTTTCTGTGTGTGCCTTAAAAGAAAATGTTGTCTCCTGTAGCCACAGACTTGAGATATCTGAGAATCAAACTCAGACTCTCATTGTACGAGTAGCAGAATTCCAGAGGAAACTAAAATCTCAAACTTGCAGTGTTTCTGCAATTAAAGTGAAGGCATTGATTGGAACCCCAAGGATGGGGATGGAGACATATGGGATGATGATAATATTGGTGAGGACATTGGAACCCTAAATTCTGCTGAGACTTTACCAGATAAACTTGCAATGGCCTGCCCTGTGGAGACCATACCTTGTCAACC
>JAQZBX010057973.1:0-17841 GCA_029593785.1 Cabassous unicinctus
TTTTGTGTCCATTTGCTGGGCAATCCTCTGTGTCTGTTTCCTGCCATCTCTTCTCATCCCTCTCCTCCAGTCTTCACCAGGATTCGATCCTGGAGACCTCCGATGTAGGAGAGAGGTGTTCTGCCACCAGCGCCACCTCGGTTCCTGGTTTTTTTCGGAGCATCTCGTCTTGTCTCTCCCCTGCGTCTCTCCCCTGTTACGTCATCATCTTGCTGCATGGCTCCCGGGGCCTGGCGGCTCACCAGCACATAGAGCCTGGCAGCCCATGCGCCTTCTATATATATATGTTTTTTTTATTTTACCAGGAGGTCCTGGGGATCGAACCCAGGTCCCTCCATATTGCAGACGGACGCCCAACCATTTGAGCCACATCCGCCCCCCATTTAATTTTTAAAGAAAGATGAACTATCTTTTTTTTATTAATTTAGTCTCAGTTAAAATCCTAGTCGGCTGCAAGTAACAGACCCAACTCCTGTGCTTTAACCAAATGGAGATTTCACTTTTCTCACAGTCAGGACATGGGCAGGTGAGGTCTCGTATCCCAGCCTCCTTCTGTCCACCAGGCTTCCTTAACCCTCACTTCAGGGGCGCATGGAGGATGTCCCTGCCCGACAGCTCACTGGCCAGGATGCTGTCACCTGGACCCCACCTGGCTGCAAGGAATGCTGGGAAACAAGTTTTTTTGCTTTGGTTTTGGTTTTGGTTTTCAGACTGGCTGCAGTGGTGCATACAACAAAACCAGGGCTCTGTTGCAGAAAAGCAGCGGACAGGATGAATATTGGATGTGCATCTGTACCCGCCCCACAGGGTGATGTGGAGCACAAGCCATCCTAGAGGATCACGGTACCCCGTGGAGAAAACATAAAAAACCGCGTTCAGAAGCTTCTCGGTTATGCAAGGTCACACCGACGGGGGTGGGACGGACGACTGCTTCCAGGCAGCTGATGCAGAGGAAAAACACTGAGCCCCAGGCGACTTCGCACAAATGCTCCTGGCCAGCTCACAGGTTCAGCAAGCCTGTCTCCTCTGGGCCTTCACTGCTTCCCTTCCTCCTCCTCACTCACTTCCCAGAGGAACTGAGAGGGGAAACAGACTCATCTGACTCTTCGTCATTCACATCTGAAGAGTCAGTGCAATGTCCAATTCAAACAAAGTAATATTCTCTGCTATGTGTGGTTATAAGAAGCGGCATTTAAAAAAAAAAAAAAATGGCTCCACTGCAGCCACACCATAAAGATACTACATGATGAAAGTAGGCCATCAAGTTTTGACCTGGCTTTCACTTTATTCCAAGTAAAGTGAAGTCAGTAAACTTTACTCATGAAAACCCCATACAACTAACTCTGTGGCAGTGAGACATTTATTCAAAGTACTGTAGACAGAGAAAAGGCTGGCAAAGAGATGGCAAAAGTACTTCAGCGAGCTACAGCCTAGGCCCAGAAACGCCAGGTGCGGTGGCACATTTAACGATCACCTTTCCGAGGCCTTCAGAGCATGACAGTGCCAGTACACTTCCCACTGCGCTGAACACACCCAGGATGGCCTCGTTTGCGTAAAGAACTTGGCGGCTTATCTGTAAACGCACCATCGTGAAATCAAGTTTACCCTGTTCACAAGGACACACGTGCTGAGAATCAAAACACCTGCTCTCCTGAACGTGGCTCTGCTTTCAGGTCAAATGCCTGACTTCCCTAAGTTAAAGGAGAGGTGGAAACACCCAGACCTACTCTGAAGCTCTGAGGATGTGCCTAAAATCTATCGCCAGGCCCGAGTGCACTTGATTTCCTTCCCTCAGGACCCACCTGTGACACGAGTCTGGGCCAAAACACTTACACTCGAGACAATTCGAGTTGAGACCGTGCCTTCAGTCATGGGCATTTTTAGGTGCACCGCCGAAGAGAAACCATTAAATGGTTTTCCTATTCGGAACTCGTTATATTTGCCAACAAAAACAAGGTTGTGAGTATAAGCCAGTCAAAATGTGAGTCACACAAGTTTCAGGGAAACACACAAAGTTCAAAGACTCACAACATACCCATCTGGACCCCTCAGTCCAAACCCACATTTCAGAAATAGAAGTTCTCTGATGGGTATAGACTGGGATGTGTTTACCTCTGACCTTTCTCTTCCCACCACCCCCAAAACACATCAGCAAGAGCTGCCTAACAAATGTGCCGACTTCAAACTCCTGAAAGCATCCATTTTTTAACCTAAAATCCAGTTGTTTTAGTTCCTTCAAAGTGAAAAAAATATTGACACAAAAGGAACTCTCACCATGTGGCTTTTGAAATGTTATCAAGTAATGCCAAACAAGCATCAATAATTACCATATTTACAATAAAGTTTGTAGAAAAAATAGAAGTCGTTCTATTTTGAAGGGTTAGTTGAGTTGAGTTTTCTTAAGACATTTAGCTCCGTTTAATTAAAAAAATCAATCTTTGTGGTGGTGATACAGGTGACAAAAGCTGTAGGCTTTTTTCTTAGGAAAAAGTTTCTGATCTGCAGTGCAATTAATCTGAGAAACAAATGACATCATACACTACACACGCATGGAACTGTACAAGCCCAGAGGCGTTTTTGGACAATGTCAATTTGTAGACAGTTGGGTGACTGATTTAATTGTGAAATATCATCCTTTAGTTGAACGGAAATGCCGGCCAGAGGACAGACACTTTATTCCCTTTACTCCCAAACAATATCCGACATCCCTAGCCTAACAGCTTTGAACTTCATACCTAAGCCCCTCTGTTTGACTATGGCTGGGGGGGGAACAGGGATCACGCCTCCCTAAATGTATTCACTATTGACTGCTGAATGTGATTTTTTTTTTCTTTTTTTCAGAACCAATATGACTTTCTAAGGAAATTACTGGAAATTTTTTTTTTTAAATCGTCATTACGCAATACCTCTTGCCTATGTTTTCACCTTACAGTAATATTTCTTTAATAAAGAATCAGGACAAGACCCAAACACAAACAGGATATTCATTCACTCATTCATTCATTCATTCATGGTTTTGAAAAGTAACTCAAACCAGGCCAGAGACAAGAATAACATTTTTTAAAAGACAGAACGCTCAAAAAGGTCTTCTCTCGGTTAACAGTTGGAAAATCATGCTGTTTAGAATATAGATATTTTTAAAACCGGAGAGGAAAACCTCAGTTATTTTTAACGTAACAAACTATCAACATAATCTTAATCAACTAGAAAAATACAAATAGTTTGTGAAAATTAAAGACAGGTTTTAAAATAAAATCATCTAGTCAAAAACTGAGGAGAAAAAAAAAATGACCTTGTTCTGATTTATCTCACACTGGTACAGCGAGTGATGAAAGACTAAACAAACTCTCCTTCGGTCAACTTGTTTTCAAACACTGTCTGTGATGCCCTTGAAATCAGGCACTACTGATTTGTCACTACAGTATGTCCTGCTATTTCAAGCCAACCTTTGTCCACAAAGGCCGGGCTATCCTAATTTTTAAGGCAGCTACTGGGACTACGAGAGCTGCTGGTCAAAGAATTTAATCAAAGCCTGAGCACACCGTTCCAGATAACTCTCACATCTCTCAAGTTTCGTTCTTTGAAATTACCATGTTTTATTATACCACATCTGCCTCATACACACAGACAGATTGGTTCAAATGCATACATAAAATTACTGTTATTACTTGAACTGAGTGAAACTTAAAGCTGTGGTATATTCAGGTTCCTGGGCTAGAACTGGGCGCATCAGGACCAGCTCCTGAAGCATTCCTCACTCGGCTGGTTTTTGCAGCTCCGTCCTGCAGGGTTATGGTTTGAACACTGTTATCAGCCCAGGTTTCAGGGAGCTCACGTTAGCCCTCAGGAATTCCAAACCACCTCATTCTCTTTCCTACTGGAAAATACAGACTGTTGTAAGTACTTCCAATAGTACATAAATAGAATTGACTTGCTCAGCATTATTTCAGAATCATTAGCAAGTGCTGTTTCTTAGCCCAAAAACACAAACCAAAATGGAATGGTTCTGATCTTTCCGCTGAGCACACCTTCCCTTTCCAAAAAGCCTACTCTTTATCCACCTTATGCTGTTTAATTTTCTCAGGAATGAATACACAATACAGACCCTGGTGTTTTATAAACAACAGCAAAACTAAATCCCTTTTTCTAGTTCTGAAATCTAATTGCCACCTGGCTGGAAAGATGGAGAGTCCCTATCTGCACAGTTCTGACTTGGGTTTATTAGACACGCAGTTGTGGCTGCTTTTTTCCCCACCTCCGGGAAATGCCCTTTCCTTGAGGCGCCAGGGGTGCAGCTTTTGACTCACAATGACGTCCACGCCCGTCTCCCGCAGACCTGGCAACAGGGGTCACCACTGTCTGAGCAACTGCAGCGAAAGGGGAAACTTGACTCAGGAGTCTCAAGCCCATACTGTTTTTCTCTTCTCCAAAAAGAAAGGGCCTTGAGCACTGAGGGAGGGTTCTGAATCAGTTTATGGCTTTTGTTTTCTTTTTTCCCCCCAGAAAGTCAATCAGACCCATCTTGGGCACACAAAATCTCCAAGTAGGAAAAAGGAAGAAAAGGTTTGAAACAGGAAATAAGCAAACAATAAGAAATCAGAACTATATTCTTCCATTTCTCAAAATAGTCTTTCCTCCCAGCAAGCAATTGCTTTCCCTAAATACCAAACTTGGACTTTTAAATCAAGTTCTTTCTCTATTGCTGTTTGCAGTTAATGAAAGGAAGGGCTTGTTTTGGTCCCACATGTTGGAAAGTTCCCGTTCCTATAATTAAGAGATTGTATGCCACGCCGTCCACCAAATTCCCAGTTCAAATCCCCTTCTCTAAAAATGATCCCTGAGAACACAAAACGACAGCCCTGTTCTTTGCGCAACCACAGGAAACAGATCTGAAGATTCTGAGCAGCCTTCCCAACCCCGCCAGATCACCAAGCTGGCAGCTGAAAGGGGCTCTCGGTGAAAGTCCAAGAGTGAGTGAGACTGAAGAGCTGGAGTTTTACAAGGGTGCCCCCCACAAGAGACCGCTTCTCCCCCAAACCCATAAATAATACTCCCCAAATGAACCTCTCCCATCCTGCCTGGAACAGAGAAAGAGATGGCTTTTCACAAGTTAATAGTCTTTCATTTATATTAGTATGTAAAAGCCCACAGGGGGGCTGAAAGCACGCACACAAAATGTGGTTTGCTCTCAGAAGGCACAGTTCCTAAGTCGCTGATCCCCAACACTCCTCTGGCTGGGTTCTCACCAACTCCTGGGCGCCTGGGGCGTGGGGCACTCGGAGGAGACCTCAGAGTCCAGCCCAGGGCATTTTTCCCGGCTCGGCTCGCTCGGGGCCACCGCCCCGGCCCCAAAGCGCCGGGTCCCCTCCAGGAGGGGTAGAAGGGGCTTCTCCCGGGACCGCGGGCGGCTGCGGCCCCGCTGCGGGTCCGGGAGCCCAGCACGCTTACCTGGAGCGCACAGAGCGCGGGCGGCGGTCCCCGGAGCCGTCCACCTCCCCGGCGCGTCCACCTCCCCGGCGCGTCCACCTCCCCGAGCTCGGCCCCGCCCCGGCGCGCCCCGGCCCCGCGCCCCGCACTCCGCGCGGCCGAGCGGCTGACCTCGGCGGCCCAGGTGCCTCCCGCCCGCAGAGCCCGCAGAGCGCGCGGCGCGGGCGCGGGCGGCGCGGGCCGGCGATTGGGCCCGGCCGCCGTCACTCAGGGGCGCCCGCCCTCGGCCCTCCCCGGCGGGCCGCGCTCGCTGGAAGTGGGCGTCGGTGGAAGAAGGCTGCCCTTCCTGCTGCCCCTCCGGCGCCCGCAGCCGCGTGGGAGACGCCTGCGGCGCGGGGCCCGGCCTCGGGGAGACGCGGCCCCTCATCTGGGCCGGGGGTGCGCCCTGGGCCGGGCACGGGGGGCCTGGGAAGTGCCTCCAGGAAACGGCGGCCCCGGGGGCGGCTCTGCGTTACCCACGAAAGTCGCGCGGCGCCGGCTCCCGGGCAAGTAAAGTGGGACGTGTGGGGTAGGAGAGCGGCCGCTTGCCTTGCTAGGGCCTCCCAGCCGCTGTCCCGTGCGCGGCCGAGGGGCGGTGGGACCGCTCCGCGGCAGAGTGGCGTCGCGGGCGTCGCGGGCCCGCGCCATCCAGCCGCAGCCAGCGGGCGTCGGGGGTGGACGGCCGCCGCGCTGCGCCCGCGCGTCAGAGCGGGGGTCCCGGGAGGCGCTTTCCTCTGCCTGATAGCCGAGTCAGGGCAGAGCGGGATGGTCAGCATATTATCTGTCACCATGCGGAAGCACTGTCAACCGCTGCTTGTTGCTGTTTATTTTTTAATTGACAACACGCCATTTATTTCACCACAGTTGGCAGTGCGTAACTTTTAATCCTCGCAGCCTGCGTGTCAGGGGGCGTTACCAGCCCCATCCTAGTGTAAGGGATCAGAGGCCGCGCCAGGTGACAAAGCCTGGCCCCAGATCACCCAGACCTGGAATTGAAACCAATGTCTCTTTGTCTCCAAAGCCATCTTGTCTTTCTATAGCTCACATACTGTCTACAATCAACACTCTTTTAGACACTGCTAAAAACAGTCTACAGGCCCGGCCACTGCTCCGACTGTAGTACCATGTGCTGTCACACCTCCACTGTTCCCAGCTCCTCGCTTGTATCTCTGACTCCCTTTTCCCCAGCACCACTACCAGGTGAGTTTTCTAAAACCAGGTTTGCTTTTGTCATCCACATCTTCCCCTGTCAATCTGGTCCCCCTTTCCCTGCAGTCATTTCACACTCTCCCTAACCTGGCTTCTGATTCCCTTTCCATCTTATCTCCCACTTCACTCCCAGTCCAGCAGGTCTAGCACAGTTCCCTGCTTGGTTCCCACCTTTGGGCCTAGCTGGAATCCCCGCACTTCCACCCTTTTCTCAAAGCCTAGTTCAGGCCCTTGTCCTCCACCAGGCCCAGCTGTGTGCTCCAGTGGACAGAGTAGGGCTTTGGGGCCATCTCCCAGCTCCGCCATTTGGTTGCTGGGTGGCCTTGGACAAGTCACTAAACCATCGGGAATCTCTCTAACAGGGGCTATTGTACGGATTATTGAGATGGCAGGGATGTGTGCTACATGGTGAGATACCTCTCCTTATGCCCATTTCTTGTCTTCCCAGGCTCCAGAGTTCATACCTCTTTGTATTCCTTATGGCCAATTCAAGGAAAAGGCTTCATAATAGAATGGACTGCAGATAATGGTCATTAGATCCCTGCTAACTTCCCTGGATTCCTTAAAGGCTCCCTGTCCTTCAATAATCTCTCAGCCAGGAACTTCAACTAGCTCCTGTTTTTCCTTCTTTTTATGCTTCCACCAGAACCCTTCCCTTCCCCTACTGTCCCACTGTTGGTTCAAGGTAACGCCCTCAGTTACCTTCTGGACCAGGCAGCCACCTAACCTGTCCCTCGCCCTGCCCCTCTCACTCCCTGGCACCATCTAGGCCGTCGGTGCCCGGTGCCTGCCAGCTCCCCAGGTGCCTTCAAGCCCGGCTGGGTGGCCCTCAGGCCTTCCTCACATTCTTCAGAAACTACAGCCAGCAGCAGGGAGGGAACAGCCAGCAGCAGGGAGGGAACGTCCCACCCCTTAGGGATGGAGGGATAGAATAACAGGAAGTTGCCTCCCATCCCCTGTGCAGCTGGAGTGATAACAGCTGCCATCAGAATCCAAAAAAAAAAAAAACTGAAAGACTGAAAAGAGGCCAGGACTGAAGCAGTAGTGCGCAAATCAGGGGCTGCAAGCAGGGGTGACATTTCAGGCTCTCCTCCCTTCTCCCTTTAATCAGAGTTGCAAGTGGCTCTGCTCTTATCTGCTTTTCATGTAGGCTTTCCTGTGATGTTTCATTTTTAAAAGAGGTTCTAGTACTTAAACAAATGCATTGGAACCACTGGCCTCTGGGTCTTTTGAGGAAACTCCAAAGGCCCAGGACGCTGCAGCAGAAACAGGACAGGATGCCTGCTGGGCAGCTGAGCGGTGACCCAGAGCTCACTGCAAATGCAGGAGAAAACCCACAGAGAACAACAAGGGAGCCCGTGGATGGGCCTAAAGGTCACAGCGACCTTCTGGATGGTGAGCACCCCTGCTCCAGCCTTCCTGGAAGGGGGCCTTCTCGCCCCTGCTTGAATTTACCTGGCAGCAAGGAGCACGCAGCGCTTTCTCCTGCCTAGCTGGATCCTGCTCCTCTGACTTTTCCCCCAAAGCCCCTGGTTCTGCCCTCTGGAGGGAGAGAGAACCCGTTGGCTCCTTGTGTGACTCCATCTCCAAACCTGTGTAGGCACGAGCACGCAGTTCCCGACCTAGTCTGTGAGATGCTCTCTCACCGCAAGAAGTTCATGCCATTTTACTGCCTGGTCGTTACAGGCTGCCAGGTGCAGGCTTCTGAAGCACAGCCCCCAGAACACTGGAATGACGTGCTTTCCCCAGAGAGCAAAGCCCACACTCTGGAGTGGCCTTTATCCTGGCCCCGACTTGCCTTTCTGAATGGGCCCTCCACTCTGCCTCCTGCTCCCCCACTGCACAAGCCGGATCACTACGTGCCCGTAGCCTCCTGCTCACATTTCCCAGGTGGGAATGGCTTTTGCCTCTTGCTTAACGGGTTCCGAGTTTCTGTTCTAGGTGATGAAAAAGTTGAAATAATAAATATTGGTGATGTTAGCACAATATTATGAATGAAATTAGTACCACTGAGTTGTAAACTCAAAAGTGGTTAAAGTGGGAAATTTTGAGTTGAATATATGTTACTACAATAAAACGTTTTATTTTTATTAAAAATGCATGGCTTTTGCCCATTTCTTCACATCTTTATGTCCTTTCTATCCTTCAAAGACACCTTTGCCACAAAGCGTTCCCTGAGCCCTTAGCTGGAATTTACGGCTCCCTCTCCTGAAACGTGAATGATGTGTGGTGCAGTCCGAGTCAGCATTGGGGAGGGAGGGGTGAGGGCGGCTTTGAAGAAGGCCGGGCCTGGGTTAGAATGCAGCTGCTTCTGAGTCTGCTCATGCCAAACGTGAAGACAGATACTAAAAACCTCAGGGGGCTGTTCAAGACTCGAGACTACAGAGCACACTGGCACAATGGGTCATCAGCAAGCACGCTTTCCTCTTTGTTACAGTATAAAACAATTATACTCTTATTTTAATATATGGGTTTTGTCCCTCACTGTTCCTTACAGTCTTTGATGGCAGGATACCAATTTGTTTAATTTTATGTCTATATGGAGACAGTCAATAAAAATTCACTGAATGAGTGAATAGATGAACAGATGCTACCCTTTGCTTGCTATGAACTAGGTCTTTAGAAGTCCAAGGTGACTAGGTGGGAGTGATCACAAAGGATTTGGGCACCTGAGATTGTTCTCATCCCAGTCTCATCACCAAGCACAGAATGGGTGGATGTACTGTGTATAAATCATAAACCCAAATCCAAATGAAACACTATTAGCCCTGGAATTCTTTGTAAAGGAAACGCCTGCCCATTCTGTTTGATTCTGAGCATGGCCTTGGCGATACCTGGACACCATGTTACTTGCCTTTAGCTGGAGACTCTGCCTCTGCTCAGCTCTCACCACTGACATCTCTCCCTTCCTGTCTGGGGAGACAGGTTAGAAACAGGCACAATATCTCACTCCAAGCAGAAAGTCTTGTTTAATCATTCTTTCCTGGCAACCCAGATTGTGCTGGTTGTTTTCCAGTTACCCCCCAAATAAATTTAAAAACCTAGTTTTTCCTAAGACTTTACATTCAACTTACCCATCTCATTGTTCTATTTATAAATTGTAACGTTTTTAATTAAAAGTAGGAATTACTGCTTTTCATGGTCTATGATTAATGTTCAATTGATGGCTAAATTAAACAAATTAAATCCCCTTAAACACTTAACCTCATTTACAAACTCAGTTAATTGAAACCTCCTAAAAGTTGAACCTAGGCTTGTCTGGCTCTTCTATTTCAAGAGAGGCCAACAAGATGGAGAGCCAGCCCTTTAAACGCACAGGAGCAATTTCTCTTTTTCACCCCCTGCAGATGATCTGCACAGCCTTCCCAAGCAGACCTTTCCCAGGCCGTGAGGATGTGCCAGAGGTGACAGGGCACTGCCCTTCCTCCTGCACGTTGAACCCTGACCGCTCTAGGGGTCTCAGGAACATGCTCAGTTGACAACACAGCACTACTCAGAACCAGGAACTCCCACTTGGCGTGCACCTGCCACAAGGTCATGTAAGGCTCTCTTTCTTCAAATAATATTTCACAGCGCTACTAATCAGAATTTACCCAATTTGCCATTGTGGTGCACCCTATTCTCTGGCCTGGTGCCACATACGATTCCCAGGCCTCAGACAGATCCATTGATTTCTACCCCACTCACCTTTTCATCTGGGCAATCATTAATTTGCTCTTGCTTTATTCAGTCTCTCCTAACCATTAACTGGAATGCTTCTTCTTAACAAGAATTTACACATTACAAGGCACGTTAGTCTTCAATCCAGGGAAGCAGATGTGGCTCAAGCGATTAAGCTCCCATCTGCTATATGGGAAGTCCCTGGTTCGGTTCCCGGTGCCTCCTAAAGAGAAGACGAGCAGACACAGAGAGCACACAGCAAATGGACACAGAGCAGACAGTGGGCACAAACAATGGGGGGGGGGGCAGAATAAATAAAAATTTTTAAATCTTAAAAAAAAAAAAAGACTTCAATCCAGAAACTTCTGCGTATGAGGACTAAGAGGAATGAGTTTTAGCTAAAAACAGATGTAAGATGAGGATGGGACGACTGATTTGAGTAAATGCTTTCATTAAAGGAACTCTCGGCGAGTTGAAACAAGTCGCTGATAAGCAATCTGCAGGCTAGAGAACCTCATCTCCCAAGCCCTATAAAAATTAAGTTCTCTGCTGCTCTCCCTTGTTCCTCCCAGTTCTGTCTTCAGCTTTCTACTGAAGAATGTTGACTGTGCAGTGTCTGAAATACTAATAATGAGTACTGTGGTTTGTTAACCTAGCCCGGGCATCAAGGAAGCAAAAAGAAAGTGTCATGACTACCAGGGTATATTTAAATGCTTTAAACCTCTTTACTCTTATTTCACCTCAGGCCATTTCCATTTGACCCTCTATTACTTGAATTCTGAATTAGTTATAATGAAATAGCCACAGAACTATTTTTTATATTGGAAGATGGTATTACTGAAAAAGATCATCACTCATTCCTGAACAAAAGGAAGTGTAAAAAATAGCACCTCTTCTTTGGTAAAATTAAGTAAAGCACTGCATGTACTCTGAATCTTAAGACGTAAGATCGCCTGACACTCCTGAGCCTCAGCTTCTTATATAAATGGAGTCCAGAAACTCTGACCAAAGAGTGTGCGGCAGTGGCGCCCAGGAGCGCTGGAGGCTGCTGCTCCCACAGGCGCCCCTGGCAGAGCAGAAAGGGTTCTCCACGCACAGGAGTCCACACAGGCCTGAGGGCTCCTGCCGCCTTGGCCAGTAACGACCCCAGCCTCGGTCGAAGACGGCCACATAGAAACTCATCAACAAGCGGGGCTGACGACCACAGGCGCGGAAGGCTGACCAGGAGCCGAGCTCTTACCGAATGGTCACCAACAGGCCTGTCAAACCCTCTCAGGGCCCTGAACAAGAGGCCCTTAGAATAAGAGCAGTGAACAGAAGTGTGAGTAAGACGCCACGAGGGATAGAGAATGAGAGCAGAGGAAAGCAGTCAGTAAATAAATGGAAAGAGGAGGCGCAGAGCCACACAATAAGAAGGCAGAATCAGAAGCCAAGAGGCAGTGGACACCACGGGGTAGTGGGTAGCAGCTCGGGGAGTCATGGAAAATAGAACAAAAATAAAAATGTGATGCTAATGGCGACACAGGCTTTAAATATAGTAACATCAACCTCGTGAGGTGAGGTCTGTTTCCATTTCACAGGTGAGGAACCAGCCTCAGAGAGCTGAAGTAACCTGCCCAAAGTCACATAGCTGGAAGTGGCTCGCTTCAGCCCAAGCAGTCTAGCGATGAAGTCCCTGCTGACAGAAGCTGACTTACAAGAATTAGGAACTGGTGGAGTCACTGTCAATCCTGATGAAGCCCGTGGTTCAGCGGTTTCCTGTACTTCCTTCCCTTCCCAACCATTCCTACCCTAAACCTCCATCACCCGAGGTGATCTGGACAAGCCTTAATGCCTTACCCCTTGAAAGAGCATAACTAGCCCTGATGATAAATGGGTGCTCTGCCTTCCCGGAAAGCAATGGGGTGGACAAAAGCAAAGTGCTTTGATTCTGAAATGAGCTGAAGATACACTCTGGTGATCAAGACTGTTTCTAAACCGTATTTCTTTGTGACCTTACTTTGGGTCAGCCTCAGTCTGCCTTGGTGTTATATTTTGCCACACGCTGCAGGAATTCTAGAATGTATCAGTTTTGAATGTGTAATTATCATTGCATGTTAATTAAATATAATTATATTAATTACATGGCCCTGTGCTACCACATTCCTTCCCAAAGCAGCTAGAATGAAGAGGTTGTGATTACAGGTGCAAGAACAAAGGCCAAAAGAAAAGGCACTTGAATATTGTTTTACCTCCACGTCTCTCCCGGCATCGCCCTGTGGTTCCAGGTCCGTATCGTGTGAATAAAGTGCTGGTGAGGAAGTTGGGGGGTTGAGGGGAGCAGCAGCTACAGCAGCACTTTTTTTCATAAGGGGGAATGAGATTGTGGGGCCAGCTCCTTGCACCCACCCTGACTGCAAAATGGAAGAACATTCCTGATCACACTCCCCTTGGCTAGTGGGGAATGGAGA
Source organism: Cabassous unicinctus (assembly GCA_029593785.1). NCBI lineage: Eukaryota > Metazoa > Chordata > Mammalia > Cingulata > Chlamyphoridae > Cabassous > Cabassous unicinctus. The sequence goes on from JAQZBX010057973.1 coordinate 12,786, forward strand.
CTGACCGGGAGGGGCCCTCATTTCCCAGCCGCTTACCTGGGCAGTCAGCACCTGCAGATCCCACACCCACAGCCTTTGCTCTTGACTGCGGTGCTGGGGTGTCTCCCCACCCCCACGGCCACCTATTTGTTGGTACAGGAAGGGAGTGAACAGTTGACCTCACAAGGCTGAGAGCTTTCGCCTCGGTTTCCTCATCTATAGTAGAAGGATGAGGATACCTGCCTCGGTGGCTTGGAAAAATAAATGAGACGCAGCAAGCACTCTGTAAGTGCTACCTCTTATCATTGTCTTCCTTGCATAGATCCTGCTAGAAAGAGTCGGCCACAGGCGTTTGCCCAGTGGTTGAGAGAGTCTGTACTTTCTATGTTCTTGTAGGATAATGAGCAGATTGGATTGCCCAGGAGCTGGGTGCCATGGGCCTTTGTTCATTCAACTCTTTCAAGGTAATCTGGCTCGTTTCCTGCTGCTCACGTGAAATGTTTGCGGACACCAAGGTCACACTGTGCTGATTACATGCTGCCATGTCCAGGCTCTGCTGTAGACTTCGAGAGAGAGCACGGATGAGAAAGACCAGGTCCCTGCTTTCAGAGACCTGGTCTGGGATGGGGATGGCATAAAATAAGTAAAGAAAAAAGAAATCGAGTGCATGTGCTATGAAGAAAATCAGGAGATGGCGTAGATGTGGACAGACAGGACCCTTTCTGGGGGTTGGGCAGAGGGGTCTCGTATTTTAGTTCTGAAGGCCGAGATCTGGGGAGCTCCAGGCAGAAAGGGGTATGAGCGTGGCTCTGAAGTGGGAATGAGACGGACACATTTCAGAGACCTGGGAAGGCCGGTGGCTCGGGACACAGTGAGCGAGGTAGAGAGTGGTACAAAGAGGGGCTCCCTTAGGGTCTTGAAGAAGCTCAGGTTGGTTCTTGCTATAATGAGGATGAAGTCATGATGTACCCTCGTACACACTTCTTTCACTAAAATAACTTGCCTTAACCAACCCCATTTTGCTTCTTTGGAATACATTTGGAAGAGTGGTCACTGGTACAAGGAAAAGCGCTGCTTCCTGATGAGACTCCTGTTTAAGATTCTGAGCTTTCCCATCAAAAGGGCAATCAATGGATATGAGCCAACGATCCCATCAGCATACTGAGAAGAAGAGTCAGACCCTCAAGTCAACCTGCCACAGGAGAGGTTGAATTGCAAAGAAATGAAATCTGTTAAAATACCAGCCAATGATTTACAATTTTTATGTCTTGCACTTAAAAATTGTTTCCGTATAGAATTATTGTCTGAAAAATTATTAGGGTTAGAGAGTTTATTCTAATCCATTCAGTCTACTGGCTTTTAGTTCTTTTAGAAGGTACTAAATGTGGCAAAGAAAATGATCACTCCTTCCAAAATGCCACTCAGAGCCCACTGACTTTATCTCCTAAGGAGAAACAATCTTGCACAGATCAGCTATTCGTCCTGTCCTATTTTAGACAGTCAGGCCTGGGTTCAGTTGCCTTCTAAAGCTTTATTTATTTATAGAATGAAAGAGTCATATGTGTGGAAATACTAACACTTTTGTCAGAAAGTCAAGCAACAACACGGAAGTTCCAGGGTCCAAATGCCACTTTGGCGGCACGTATCCTGTGGGCAGCGCGCAAGGGTGAGGAGGGGGAGAGAAACTGCTTGCCTGCAGCAGAGCCCCTGAGGCTGTGAAAGCAAAATACCAGGCAAGCTGCGCTGTGTGCCCCGGCAGAGTCGCTCAGCTCTGAAACGCCCAGGTCCTCAGAGCTCTCCCCGCTCTGACTGAGGGTTCACTGACCGGAAACAGAGAAAAAGGAAACAAACTCTTCTTGTCATCGTGGGACCCAACCCGGCAAGACATTTAAGGTTCTACTCTGGACATCTGTCGTGGTCACTCTGTCATATTCTGAGACCTCAGTCCTAGAATCCAATGTAATCTCCCCCGTGACCCTAAAGGTAAGTGCGGTTACGATGGCCACTTTCCAGGTGGGAAACTGAGGCCCAGCAGCGGGACGGGCCTCCCGGGCCAGCGAGGTGCGCAGCTGCTCCGGCCAAGCTTAGAAGGGCTCCACGCTGCTCTGATGCGCCGATGTTGCCATCTTGAAATTCATACTTTCATTTTCCCTTGGGCCCCATGAATTATGTGACTTACCCTGCCCAGAAGGGGTAAGTGACTTTCCCAAGCTCCCACAGCCAGTGAGTGAAGGGCCACGAGGATGCGTTCCCTTCGCTGGGCTGTCTAGGGCCGTCTGAGTCTTGAACTACCTGTGCAGTGTGTGAGAGCAGCTCCTCCTAGCACCAGCAGGAGAAGCCGAGGCCCAGGAGGCGGCCTTGCCAACGCGGAACCCGACAGCAAGGAGGAAACGTGTTAGCCTAACGACAGCGCAGGTCTCAATCCCCGGCTGGGCCGCGGCCGCCTTTTACAACCCGCACACGTAGACGCTGCTGCCAGAGAAGATGGCTTTTCTCTACAGTTTTAGGCTGGGGGCTGTCTGCCCTTTGGTCGCTACTGAAGCAGCACCGCTGACTGTCTCTAGCCAGGAAGATGCCATCAGTACACTTCCACGTCCAGGTCCTACAGAGGCGCCTCTGCGGGATGCCTCCAGCGTACCATCGTCTGCCTCTTTATCAACATCTCTGGCTCCAGGTGCAGCCATGAGCAGTCAAGGGTGAGATAAGCAGGCGTAAGGTAACCCACTTAAATGATGAAACAGAAAACCCACTTCCCGTCTGGACGTGGACAGTGTTTGATCGTGAACAGGTTCACGTTCTGGACTGAAGACCTGGGAATGTTATAAGAGCCCCCGTGCTGGGAGGGAGCCTCCGGATCTGTTCCTTCGAAGAAGAGAGTTCCTTGGTGATCCTGGGCCCTTTGTGAGCTTTGACTCACAGGGACAGGGGACCGGGACAGCTGGCAGGTCTGCTCCTAGGCCTGGCTCGGTTACTAACTTTGGGCAAGGTACTTTACATCTCCAGACCTTAGCGTCCTCTCAGAAAGAAGCTGCTTAGAGTTCCTTCTGTCCCCCAAATCCATATCGTTATGTATATCAGATCCATATTGTTACGTATATCAAACCCATATCGTCCATGGGGTGCACTAAGTGCAATTTACACAAATAAGAAGCATGGCATACAATTTTTCATTTAAATTCAGTTCCCAGTTACTGTATTGCTATATTTTATAATTTATTATTTTTAAAAATTTTGCTTTATCATGAAAAAAATCATACATCACACCCACCAAACTGTTTACTTTAAAAGGGTGAATTTTATGTATGTGAATTATAGCTCAGTAAAAAAGTGACATCCTTCTGCTATTAAAAAAAAAACTCAGGGGAGCAAATGTAACTCAGGTGGTTGAGCACCTGCTTCCATGTACAATGTCACAGGCTTGATCCCCAGTACCTCCTAAAAACAAAACAAAACAAACAAACAAATGAAAAAACCAACTCTCATTGGGGAGCGGATGTAGCTCAGTGGTTGAGTGCCTGCTTCCCATGTATGAGGTCCTGGGTTCAATCCCTGGTACCTCCTAAAAAACACACACACAAAAACCTCATACATCAGTGGAGAAACCAGACAACCCCTCCACCGGGTAATCAAAATCAGCAGAAGGGCCCTGGGGCCTCCAGGTTGGATGCCCTGAGAGGAACAGCACCACTTATATTTTGGCCAAAATGCATAATCTGAATCTAATCTTGAGGAAATACAAACACACACAAGTCAAGGGACATGCTATGAAATAACTGGCCTACTCTTAAAACATGTAGTGGCATGAGACACAAAGAAACGCTGAGAAAGTTTTCGGGATGAAAATAGAGTTTTAAAATATGGTAACTGAATTCGGTACATGATCCTGGACTAGACCCGTATGGAAAAAATATATATAAAGAATATTATTGGGACAATTGATGAAAGTGGAATATGGATAGCAGATTAAAGTATTGTATCAATATTATATTTCCTAAATTTTATGACTATACTATTGAGCTGTAAGAGAATATTCTTGCTCTTGGGAAATAGACATTCAAATGTTATGGAGTAAAGAAAATTATGGTTATGAAGACTTTAAAGTGGTTCAGGAAAAAAATGTATGTGTTTATATAGAGTAGGGGCAGGGACAGAGAGTGAGAGAAACAAAGCAAATGTATCAAAATGTTATTGGTGGATGTGGAAAAAGGGTATATAGGAGTTCCTCAAATCTATTCTTGCAAATTTTCTGTAAGTTTAAAGTAACTTTAAAATAAAAATTAAAAAAAAAAAAAAAGGAATACATTTCATTGCATAAAACCTTCTTAAGAAGAAAAGAAAAATCACTTGCAATCCCACTACTTAACAGAGGTAACCTAACATTTTTGCATGTACCTGATTTCTTTTTTCAAAGAAAAGAGTTTTTGGTGACAGCTGAGCATGGTAAGCATGAGTTGGGCTTTGACTCCCAAGTACCGGGGAGCGGAAAGGACAGCAGATCAGAGTCAATAATTGGTTTGTTGGGGGACTGTAATCTAGTCTGGTCGGTGGTTCTCAAAAGAAGCCTGCTGGGAGCTACTGTGAAAGATTGTCCCCTGTTCGTTCTTATGTTGGATGTTGTGTCATGTGAAGATGTTCGGAGCAACAGCAACCATCTTGGGACCCTGAGGGAAAAGCCAAGAGACTAGAGGATAAGGCAATTCAGAACACTAATGGCACTGAGCTGTGCAATTAACCAGCCCTAACCACCCTAGCTGCATATATTTTGCCTCATGAGATAATAAATGTCCTTATGCTTTAAGCCAATATTATTTAGGTATTCTGTTACAGACAAAAGCATCCCAAATGTTAAACCTCTACTTCTCTTAAACAAGATAATTAAACCATTTACTGTGCCCATTTATCAATTACAAAAGAAAAAAGTCCTGGGGCCCAAATCTGATTTTTTGAGCATGTGGCAAACTCACCAGCCAGAAACTAAAGGGAGCACAAGTTTCCAGATTGAAACAAGCAGTGTGGGCTTCCTGCCCAGAGTGAGAAGGCAGGGCCAGCCTCACTCTAGTGCAGAGAGGCTCTGATG
>JAQZBX010057974.1:0-17844 GCA_029593785.1 Cabassous unicinctus
ATGGGAGGAAGTTCACCTGAATATACATAAAAGGTATATAAAATTGTTCAAATGCTCATGGGGCATGGTCACAGTGGATGGAGAATCATACAATAAATTAGAGAATACTGAATTCCCAGCCTGGAGGGCTCGGCCACATTCTCCAAGGGAGCATAAACAGTCTCCCAAGTGCAGGGGTAGTGTCTGCCAGAGGAGGATGATCCACTGATGTGCTCTTTTTATTGATGACTAGACTTATGAGTCTTTGTTCTTGAAATTGAAACTTAGCCTATTGTTATGGGGTGCCTAAAGGTTGCCTCCTGAGAGCCTCCTTGTTGCACTAATGTGGTCTCTTTCTAAGCCAAACTCAGCATATGACTGCATTACCTTCTTCCCAGCATGAGACATGACTCCCAGGGATGAGCCTATCTGGCAAAGAGGGATTACTACCAATTGCCAATTGGCAATATGACTGGAAAAACCTCAAATAAAAGGGGGGAAAGGTAAAGACAAGTGAGTTCATATGTCTAAGAGACTTCAAAGTGAGTCAGGAGGTCATCCCAGTTGTATCATTTATGCACATCTCAGTAGGACCACATAGGCTTCCAATGTGGATATCACTCCAAATAGAGGGGTTCCTGATGGCTATGGAGACACCCAGGTCCTATATCAGGGTGTATAGCTCCAGAGTTTGGTGTCTTATTAGTGGGCCCTACTTTGGAATCTGTGCTCCTGAGAGTGACAGTGTTGGACTCAAATATGTCTTCCTTGCACATGGTCCATCTGTCCCTTCTATTCAAACCTATATGTGGTGCTGAAGTTTGTAGGTGTACTTCCAGAGACCAAAGTCTTTGGGCTGTCCATGTGCCAGCTGGGCCCGGGATGTTGGTAGAGCTGCAACTCCTACTCTACAGCTCAATGGACTCACCCTGGACACCTGGTGGGGAGATGATGCTGGACAACAACCATCCCAGGGAATGGAGAGGGCCTGCAGGTGCAGGCAGGATAATCCATCCATCTTATCCATGGGATATAAGGACCCTCTCACTTGGAGGTGGAGTCGACATCACCATCCCAGACTCCTCAGGATTGGGGGAAGAGCTATGGGCTAGAGTGGACTTACTGGTATTCTCTTATACACATATTGTGATTCAAGCAATGGAAGAAATTACAACATTAATATGGGGCCAGTGGACACTGGATGCTTTGGAGGAAGGGAGAAGGAAAAGCAGTTGTAATATAGGTGCTTTTTTGGGACTTGGGAATTATCCTGAGTGACATTGCAATGACAGTGTAGGCCATTTTATATCATCATATAACATGCAAAACTGTGTTGGAGAGAGTGTGTTCTACAATGTGAACTATGGTCCATGCTTAGTGGCAAAGACCCCATATAAGTATATTCATTGCAGGTGATGTGCCACACTAATGAAAGATGTTTATGTGGGAGCTTGTAGGAGGTGTGGGAGGTGGGACTTATGGGAATCCCTGTAATTTTTTGTAACATTGATGTAATCTAAGTGTCTTTGAAAAAATAAAATATATATATTATGAAAAATAAAAATATAAAAAAACAGAATTATGTCATCATTGATTTCAATGATGTCAGAATTATTAGTATCATTTAAATGTTTCTTCTTCTACAGGGTGCTACTTATCATGGATTATATGACATTTAACCTGGCCTCATGCTCTCTGTCTATTTTTTTTTTGTAATACATTTTTTATTCTATTCGTTATATATCATCAAGTAGTGTTAAAGTGGAAAATATTTGTTCACAGAAAGATTTGCAATCCTAAATAAACCACATTTATTAATATCTCCATTCCTCTCAGAATGTTCAGTAATTTCTTGGGTAGATCTCAAGCTCATGTGTAGGAGACCATTTTTCTAAAGTTTATGTTTCTCTTCAAACAAATTTCATCCTGAATTTAGCAGTTATTTTCATTTTATTATTATTAGAGCAGTGGTTTACTGAAAAATTCTTGCAGAAAATAGAGAATTTACTTATATATCCTAGACTTATTTCCTTATTATTTACATTATATAGTGCTCTGTTTCTTTGATGTTTTTTCAAAGGGGTCAATGCTTTACTGAATGTGGTGTATAGAATTCTCCTATCAGTAATGTACTGCTATTTATTTCTCCCTTCAATATTTCAACTTTTCCTTCATATATTTAGGAGCTTGGACATATATATTTAATTGCTGACATTTTCTTTGAATGATTTATCAGTATATAGTGTTTTTCCTTCTCCTAGGCAGCAGATTTACTTTTAATTATACCTGTTATGGGTTACAGAAAAATCTTGTCTATTGAACACTGTTTCCATTTACACCACCCCACACTCATAGATTTCCTTACCATGAATATATTCCACTAGTATGGTAAATTTGTTACAGTTGATAAACTTATATTCTTATTATTATATAGTTAACTGTAATATGTATACATGTATACTCTTCCTATTCCCTTCTGAAACCCCTCTTCTTGTTGTAATTGTTACATATTATGTGTTCTTACATTTTATATACCCAACCATAGATGGTCTTTAGTTTTATGCACTTGAATTTTAGAAATTCTAAAATATGGAGTTACATACCAAAACCCAATACATTATTACTGTTGTTTTTAATTAGAGAAATGATTGACTTTATGAGAGATCTTAAATTTTTATGTAATTCAACCCACCTTTGAGTGTCTTTTCATTTTTGCCTGAAGGACTTGCTTAAAGTTGTTTTTAGGGCAACACAAGTGGTGGAAAACTCCCACAGGATTTTTGTTTGCTTGTTTGTTTGTTTTAATATGGGGATGCCAAATCAATCTTCCCCTCATTTTAAAAAGTCTGTCTCACTAGATATATTATTATTAGAAGTGACTCATTTTCTGTGAACCCTTGAACTATTGCATCCTAATTTGCCTTTTTCCCTTCTTGGTGTTTGTCTTCATGATTTCTGTCATGAAATTGTTGCTTGGACTTATGGGAACTCACTTGGAGGAAACATGTTGCTTTACTCAGGCAGTTTTCAGAACTCTCTCCTTACACATTGCATTTTACTGTGCAATTCCTGTGTGACTGGGCATGATTTTATATGAATTTGTCCTGTATGGGGTTCTTACTATTCCTTGATTTGCATTCAAATGCCTTTCATTACATCCGTGAAGTTTCCTGCTGTTATTTCTTTGAATATTTTTTCTGCCACTTTCTCTATTTTCTTTCTGTCTATCCTACAAAGCATGTGCATAATTCTTGATTTTATGCCATATGTCCTTTCCACCAGATGTCGAAGGGCATACAGATTCCGAGGTTACAATTTCCATTTCACCATGGAATGTTTCCACAACTAGGAAAGACTGGCAGATCCATTTTCCTGCAGTGGTCTGTACTCCTGCAATTCTAGGACTCAGTTACATAGGGGGCATAGTAAGGCAACAGCTGCCACCAAAAAGTCACAAAACTCCTTGAGAAATGGTACCCGCTTTGTTCCATGGCAGGAGTGGGGTCAGGTTGGAGACATCAGCTATGTCCCTGCAGGAAGATTTGTTGTCTAAGCTTCACAATGCATCCCCATGGTCCTAATGCATGCAGATCTCTGTGACACAGACCGGAAGTTGGTTTCTTAGGTGATTTTAGGGAAGGGGAGGTGTGTGTGCTGTCAAAAGTGTTGACCATGTTCTACCAGGATCTCTGCAGGAACCCATGAGGCTAAAGGTAGCCATCACCCCAACTTACACACCAGGAATCTGGGAGCCTGCGCTGTGTTTGTGCCTGGTCCACTCATGAGGATGTCCTTTAGAAGTCACACCTACTTGTGTGGCCTCAAAGGCATCCACATTTTTCCCTGCTCCACCACTGCATGAGCCATTTGCTGCCTAGCCAAGCCACAGGCCACCTAGTCCCACTTCAAGCACAGCCTCTCTCCAGCCAAGGGACACAGTAGAAATGAGTGGCCATATTAGGACAGTCCCATGGCTCTCCAGGATTACCAGATGATTCCTGACACTCTCTTTTAAAATTTGTAACTTTTTTCTAACACATTTCTCTTTTATTTTTCAATTTTATATTAAAGGTTAAATTAACTGCATTAAAAAAAAAAAGCGTTCCTTTTAGGGTTTGGCTAGCCTGCATGGCATGGGAAAATCTCAATAAGATGGCTTCAAAACTAATAAATATTACTGCAAGAATAGCCAGAAATAATCACTGTGTATAAGAGGGGAAATGGCAACATTGGGAGGGAAGGCCTTTATGTGTAAGTTTTTGTCTCCAGTTTCTGTTGGTTCTTTTATTGATATAATGGAAATGCTTTAATAAAGATTGAATTGATGAACACAAAGCTCTTTGATTATGTTGCAGCAGATGAAATGAAAATCCAAATGGCATTCTTAGAGCTGAGGAACAAAGTTTTATTACATGTGGATCCAGAGGAGAGTCAAGTCTCCAAAAATCTGAGCACCCTGCCTCGGATTTCATAAGTTTATATAGAGACTCCAAGAGGGCAAATTCCTAACCAAGTGGGTAGGCAGGGGTTACAAAAGCAAAAGGTGTGAGTTTAGCTTATTTTCCTAAAGCAGAGGGCTGTTAGGGAGGAAAAGAGTAAATTCCAGTTGAAAAGGGCAGGTGGGGAGTGCTTATCTTCCTAACAAATAGGATTCCAGGGAGAAAAGGAAGGAAGGGAGACAGGGAGGAGGGGTGCTTATATTCCTAAAGCAGTGGGTTTCTGCTGAGGGGGAATTCAGGCCACAGCACTTCCTTTATCATACCCACTTTGATGCCCTTATAATTCTTTATGGGGTATCATCTGCTAACATAGGGATTTTTCTATAGTCCCCAAGGGCTGATATTTAACATGAGGCATTACTTGATGTTTTAAGCAATTTATGTGGGAAGTGATGTATTGTGTTAGGTACCATAGAATGCATGGCCCAAAAGTTAAGAGGAAGAAGGCTGAGGTTTTACTAGCATGAATGGCAAAATCCAGGAAAGGAGATACTGGAAGCAGTTCCCATTGGCAGATACCTGTTGTACACGGTTTAAGTGATCTTTAGCTCATTCTTTTAGCAGGGCCACCTTGTTCCTAACTATCCCTGAGGAATGTGCATAGACACAACATTCTTTCCCCAGTGCCTCGCAGATTCCCCCTGAACCTACAGTGAGTAAGTCTAATCCTCGTCTGTTTTGTAAAACTACTTCTGCCAACGTGTCTATCTGGTCTTGCAACACGTTGAGAGCCCCCAACATTTCTTTGAGGTCATTTGATATTTCCCATGATAGGGTTTGAAAGCCCTCTTGACCAACTGTGAGTGAGGTACCTGCCAGTGCTGTTCTCCCAACTACCCCTTGTCCTAAGAATATCGGGATTGCCTGTATTGCTTGTTTGGCTCAGGAGAACTCTTCTGGCAATTCTTCTCCATACACTGAGAATGATGATACTGGCCAAGCCAGGTAAGAGATGCCCTGACCATCCTGGGGTAGGCACCAGTTGGTGTTGGTGCCACAGACCCAGATGGTGGAGTTTGTGGCATATCAGTTAGGCTCTTTGAGTGAGTGGGTGGTGTTACAGTTAGCATTTCCAAGAGACAGGATGATTGAAGGAGACCTGGTAGTTATGTTTTTACAGTTAGTCATGTTTCCTAGGGTTCAGTTATGCAGACTGGGAGAGGCCTGGTCCCTGTTGCAGAACTGTCATGGATCAGGAGGGTTACATTCCATGGGACATGTATGGGGAAGATGGTTAGACTTGAAGAAGTGCATAGTCAGCAAGATGCAGCTATGTTGGGCCAGGATTTATTTAGGAGTTGGTGGAAATTTTGAACATTGTTCAAAAGGATGTTGTGGGGGAGCCTGTTCTAACTTTGGCTTTTAGCATCTGGGGAAACTTACTGATATTTTTCACCAGGGTTTTCTCTGGGGTTTGGGTTACCAGAATCAGTTGGACTAGTATGAGGTCCCCTGGGTCCAGCTCTGCTGGGATATATTCTGATTCCTAGTTTTAGTCCTATTTGGGCCTTTAAAAAAGTTAATTTCTGATCTAATGGTTATGTTTAATAAGGTGAGTTTTATAAGGTCACATCCTGCCGGGCTGGGGATTTTCTGTAGGAGATATGGAGAAGTCTGTGGGACCCCCTTCCAGGGAGTGGTGGCAACTATCAGCAAGCTCCAAGAGCAGCACAATCCCCCACTGTGGCCCCTACATCCTCTCCTGGGGGCAGGTATGGAGGCATGGGGGTAGGGGCAACTAGCAAGGTGTAGGGAGTGTGATCTTGGATTGCCCTGCAAGTGTCAAATATGACAGAGGCTGAAGTTGCACCTGCAGAGAATGGGACTGAAGCATTCAGCACAGATTGTTTGCTCCAGCTTTCACTAACTTGCAGCTGCCATAGATTTTGGGGGTGGGTATTGGCTCCTAGGGAAAGGAAAAACAAGTCAAGGCACAGAAGCATCTTATTATACACGAATAAGCAATTGCAATTAGAGCTGTATTCACTATAGTTCATTCCGCAGAGGCCACAGCAGTGAGTCTAACTCCAAATACCAAGGCGAGTAGGCCATACAAGTACAGGATCCACCATGAGCATGGGCCCATTCAGCAGGCATTTGATGAGGTCAGTGTTCGGGGATCCAGGGTGACTCACACTCTCAAGGGATGGCAGGATATGGGTTGGGCAGTCCAGCTGCCCTGCTCTTTAGTGGGGTTTGCCTTCTTGACCCTGGAATGATGGATCCAAAGGACGGTGTCTGCAACTTTAAGAGCAGTAGGAGTTACAAAGATCACAGTATGTGGACCTGTCTAGGAAGGCTGAAGGGGTTCTTTTTTCCAGTCTTTGAGCCAGACTAGGTTCCATGGCCAGTGCGGGTGAACCAGGTGTCCCAGGGGGATGAGGTTCCAGACAAGACATTTTTACGTATTTCTGCTAAAGTTTTCCCCAGCTGCTGGAGATTGGAATCTTGGCTAGCCTCCCCCAGAAGTTTAAGATTTCCTTTGAAGGCCCGGATAATTGGGGGTGGCGATCCAAATAGAATTTCAAAGGGTGAATAGCCTGTGGGTCCTGGGGTGCACCTAACTCAGGAAGGGTTAAGGGAAGTAAGTCTACCCAGGGGAGACTGGTTTCTTGGCAGAATTTGGCTAGGGTGGCTTTGAAGCTTTGATTTATGTGTTCAAATTTCCCTGAACTCTGGGGCCTGTAAGCGGTATGGTGTTTCCACTTGATTCCTAACATTTTCACCAGCTCTTGGACTATGGCAGCCCCGAAGGCTGGGCCATTGTCACTTCCAATAGTCAGTGGAAGCGAGTGTCAGGGAATGATTTCTCTAAGTAAAGCCTTAGTCACTTCTCTTGCCTTTTTGGTGTGAATGGGGAAAGCTTCAACCCAGCCTGAAAAGTTTCATATCATCACTAGCAGATATTTGTACCGCTGACTTAGTTTCACTTCTGTGAATTCTACTGGGAGATCTTCAAAGGGGGCTGTCCCCATGTGCTGGACACCTGCTGGAGCAAGGGGGCCCTGCAGAGGGTTGTTTTTGGCACAAACTTGGCACTGGCTGCTGATGGTGGCACAGAGAGAAGCTAGTCAGGCTATGTAGTAGTATCTCCCAAGCAAGACTTCTAGCACAGTTTTCCCTAGGTAGGTGAGTTGGAGGTATTGGTGGATGAGGGCATGAATGGCTCCTTTTGGGACAAAAATCTGGTCCTCCAGGAGCAGCCAAGTTCATTCAGGGGTTTGGCTTCCCTCTTCTCTCTTGGCCCATTCCTGTTCTTCCCAGGTATAGCTTAGTTGATTCATTTCTTGTCCTAAGTGGGACAGCTGCAATGTCAATTCTGGCACTCATATTCCATGTGTTCCTTCAGCCACTTTCTGAGCTGCTTCATCAGCTAGCCTCTTTCCTTGAGTGACCATATCCATTCTTTCTGATGTCCCTGGCAGTGGATGACGGTGACTTTGTCTGGTTTCCAGATTACTTCTAACAGTTGGAGGATTTCTTCTTTGTTATAAATTGCCACATGGATATGAATGGTAGTGAATGTGTACTTAGAGTCAGTGTAAATGTTTACCACTTGCCCAGCAGCTTCCTGCAGGGCTCAGACCAGTGTCCAGAGTTATGCTCATTGCTTGGATCATCCCTGGGGTAGAGATGCCACTTCCACCATCTGTTCAGTAATGGTGACTGCATATCCAGCAAGCTTTTCTCCATTTTTAATGAGACTGCTCCAATCTGTAAATAGTGTCTGATCTGGAGCAGGGAGTGGTTTGCCTTGGAGGTCAGCGCGACTGCTGTAAACTTCCTCAGTCACTTCAACACAATCATGCTCAGGAACCCCTTCCTTGTCTGTCAAAAAAGTGGCAGGGTTTAGACTGTGCACTCTTTCTATTGTCACTCTGGGGTTTTCACAGAATAAACCTTGGTAATGTGTGAGTTGGGGATTAGATATCCACCAGTGCCTGTGTGAGTTCATTAAGGCAGTGTCTGTGTGTGGCACCATAACATGAAAAGTCTGTCCGAGGGTTAATTTTTTGGCTTCTTTGATGAGGGTTATGATTGCTGCCAGGGCTTTCAGGCAGGGTGGCCACCCTGCAGCTACAGGGTCCAGCTGCTTGGAGAGGTAAGTGATGGGTCTTTGCCAGGGGCCAACTGTTTGTGTGAGGACCCCCAATGCTACTTTGTTGTTTTCATGCACAAACATTTTAAAGTTTTGAGTTACATCAGGGAGCCCCAAGGAAGGGGCTTGACCAAGTTGTCTTTTGATGTTTTGAAATTCCCCCTTTTGAGCTTCTCCCCAGGCAAGGGACTCTTTTTCTGGACCTCTCAGAACTTCATAAATGGGTTTGGCCATGGCTGCAAACCTGGGAGTCCAGATGCAGCAGAACCCTGCAGCCCGGAGGTACTCATGAAGCTTCCTTTTTTGTGGTGGGGGTAGGGATGGTGCAGATCACTTTCTTTCATTCTGGTCTGAGCATCTGGTGCCCTTGTGTGATGCTGAACCCCAGGTACTTAACCTATTTTTTACAGATCTGGGCCTTTCTCCAAGGCACTTTGTATGCAGTCTCTGTTAGAATTTGTAGGAAAGTCTGGGTCCCTCTCCAGCATTCCTCTTCTGTCTCACTGGCAAGTAGGAGGTCATCTACATATTTCAAGAGGACATACCTGGAGTCCTCACAGGGGTAGGTGACCAGATCTGCTGCCAATGCTTCCCCCAAAAGGGTAAGGGTTTTCTGAAGCTATGTGAGAGCTGGGTCTGGGTTAACTGAGTATTCTGCTGGATTCTAGGATCTTCCCACTCAAAGGCAAACAGAGGCTGCCTCAGGGGAGCCAGCTGCAGGCAGAAGAGGGCATCTTTCAGGTCCAAGCAAGTGAACCAGGTGGTTCAGGTGGCAGCTGTCTTATCAAAATGTACAGGCTGGGGATAATCTGATGTAAGGTGAAAATGGCTTTATTGATGGCTCATAAATCCTGCACTGGTCAATATCCTGTCCCATCTGGCTTTTTTACTGGTAATAATGTGGTGTTCCAGGATGACTGGCACTCAATCAGGATTCCTTCTTTTCTCAGGCAATCTATGTGTTCAACCATGCCCAATTGTGCTTTACAGGGGATCAGATACTGCCTCTGCCAGACTGGGACTACTCTAGGCTTCAGGTTGATGATGATGGGTGCATGTTCTGTGCCATTCCCAGTAGGCTTTTTTCTGCCCTAACCTGGGGAAAATGTTTCAACAGTTTTTCCAGATTCTGACTTGAAATTTTTCTGCGTTAAGTCTCCATTCTTTGCTTTGGGGTATGGTGATGAGGAGAGTGATGGTGGTCCTGAGGCTTAAGCTTCCTGGCCCTTCATGTTTGAAGGTAATCTGGGTTGCCAGGTTGGTTAAGAGGTCCCTACCAAGTAGGGGAACTGGACATTCAGGCAGGTACAGAAAATCATGAGTCACTTCACGGTCACCAAGCTGACAAGTTCTTGACTGGCAAAAAGTCTGCTGGCTTTACTGGTCCCCAGTTGATCCTATGATATTAGTGGTTTTTCTGCTAAAGGGGGTGATGGGGGTTGTAACCACAGAATATTCAGTGCCAATGTCCACCATGAAATTCATTGACTGTTCCCCAAATTGTAGTTTGACCATGGGCTCATGGGGGCCAAGTTCCAGTGAGCCCAGGCATCCCTATTTGGGGTTAAGCCCTGCCAGCCTGATCACATCAGTATTTCCCTTTAGGGATGTTCCCTCTATGTGCCTGAGTCTTTTGGGGGCACTCATTTATCCAGCATCCACTTTCTTTGCAGTAGGTACATTGGTCTCTGGCCAGGGGCACACTTCTTGTGCTTGTCCCCCCTTTTTGAGGTGGCCCTTTTCATCTCATGGAGTCAGGATTTCCCAAGGCTGCTGCCAGTAGGGAGACTTGATGTTTTATTTGCTTCTTGGCCTCTTGTGTGTTGGCTTCATCTTGATTGATGAATACTTTGTTGGCAACTTCAAGGAGTTCAGAGATGTTCATCTCTGTGAACACTTCTAATTTTTGGAGATTTTTTTTAATGTATATTGCTGCCTGTGCAACAAAGGTGGTATTCACCATCCTCTTGTTTTCCCGAGCTTCTGGTTCAAAAGAGGTGTAGATTCTGAAGGCCTCACAAAGTTGTTCATAGAAATCTCCTGGAGATTGTTCAGGCTTTTGAGTGACTAAAGCCATCTTTGTTATGTTTGTGGGTCATTTTGCCACTTCTTGGACTGCTCAAAGGAGTGCTTCCCAATATTGCTGGAGTGCAGCCCATCCCTAATCAATGTTGAAGTCCCTGTTTGCTTGGGCCTCTGGCACTACCTCTTGTGCTCAATCTTCCAGGTTTAAGACACCAGTAGGGGCCTGCTCATGGAGCCACTTTCAGGCTTTCATCAGAATCTGTCATATCTCCTCTGTATTAAGCAAATGATTGGCGGCAATCATCCCAAGTAGGATGATGAATTTGGAAAATGGATTCCATGAGATAAATAAGGGCCTGGGGCTTTTTTGAGTAGGAGTGGGTGTGGTGCTTCCAGTTTAAGAGGTCTGTAGTTGTGAAGGGCTGGTAGTACAAAACCGGCCTCCCAGGTCAGATGGTCCCATCCTCACCACTCTGGGCCAGATCCTGTGTTTCACAGAGAGGCTTTTGTAATGCAGGTTGTGCCAACCACAGCTTCCTTGTTATTGGGTTTCTGGGGTTTTCTTCAGAGGGGGCGATGTTCCTGGAGGGACTGAAAGTGGGGGTGTTTCTGGGGAATCTGCCTGCACTCCCATGCAAGGAGGAGAGGTTAGAGTGGCTGGTGAATATTGCAGTGGTGGTTGGGGTGGTGGGTCTTCTTCTGTGGACCCCTGATGCATGACTGGCTTCTGGAGCCCCATTCCCTGTGCAAACTAGACCCTTCTCTGTCCTTTTTTTCCAATGCACAATCAAACCCAAGGGGCAGAGTCTGGGCTATTTCTAACCAAGAGATGATGTAGAGAAACTGATCAGGGTGGCCAGGAGTTCCTATGGCAACCAGCCACACTGCACAGACCCTTGCTATATCCAAGTTCCCTTCTGAGGGTCAGTCTATGTTAAAAGTGGGCCACTCTACTTCACATAATATTTGGAGGGTGCCAGGGTTCATCTGGATGCCATAATCTCTGGGAAAGCCCTCCTTGAAATTCTTGAGCATGCAGTTTAAGATGGTAGGTTTTGTCTGTGATGAGCCCATACCCTCTGTTCGTGGCACAAGACAGACAAAGGAAAGGGGTTGTCTCTTTCAAAGCCACTTAGATGCCCACCTGTCCACATCTCTCATGAGAGCATCAACTCATCTTAGTTAATGCACCCATGCAGAGTTCGGGGTGGGCCATTATGCCATATGACATAGCATTGGAAAAAAGGTTAGGGCCCACCCAGGCTCCATAGCACAAGCTGTGAAGCCACAGACTGAAATAACAGAGGCAAGACTCTGTCTTCCTCACTCACACACACAATTGCTCACAAGTTACACAGTCCTCCCTCAGGAATTAACAGTAATAAGTCCACACCCTGAGTCAGTGGTGCAAGACAAAGGAAAGGGTTGCCCCTTCTGAGGCCACTCAGATGCCTGCCTGTCCATGAGAACTTTGGCTCATCTTGGTTAGGCACCCAGGCAGAGCTTGGGATGGGCCATAATGCTATATGACATAGCCATGGAAAACAAGTTAGGGCCCACACAAGCTCTGCAGCACAAGCTGTGGAGTCACAGACTGGAATAACAGAGGCAAGCCTCTCTCATCCTCAGTCACACACACAATCACTTAGAGGTTATGCACTCCCCCTGCAGGGTCTGCCCTATCCTGGGATCTTGATATTTGAGGCTTTGGGAGGTGATCAGTCTCCCCTTCTGTCCAGAGATGGGTCTGACTGAGGACTTGGCAACCAGGGCCTTACCTTTCTGAAGTCTTCTAGCACTGTTCTGTCTGCCTCCCCACTGAGTCAGGCCTGGGTTTGAGGATGCACCCTGTGAGGAATGCCTCCAAAGGAGCCCCCATTAAGAGGATGGGTGGCACCCACCTCATTCACTCAGAGATCACCATCAGCCACACTCAGCAGCCCCAAGCTGGAAGCCCAATGTTTCTGCTTGGTTGGGCTTTCCCAGTCAGGGAACCAAATGCTGTGACAGATGAAATGCAAACCCAAGAAGCACTCTGAGAAGTGGAGGAACAAAGTTTTATTACATGTGGGCCCAGAGGAGATTCAAGCTCCAAAAAAATCTGAGCACCCTGTCTCTAATTTCATAAGTTTATATAGAGACTCCAAGTGGGCAAATTTCTAAGCAAGGAGGCATGCAGAGGCTACAAAAGGGAAAGGTGCAAGTTTAGCTTATCTTCCTAAAGCAGAGGGCTATTAGGGAGGAAAAGAGTCATTATCTGTTTAGAGTTGTAAATTTCAGTTGAAAGTGGCGGGTGGGGAATGCTTATCTTTCTAATCATGTGGATTCCAGGGAGAAAAGGGAGGAAGGGAGAAAGGGAGGAGGGGTACTTATCTTCCTAAAGCTGTGGGTTTCTGTTGAGGGTGGATTAGGGCCACAGCACTTTCTTTATCAATTATATCAAATACCATGGATTGTACGCTTTGTCTCAGTTGACTTCTTTATTATTAATTCTCTATAACATTGATTTGTAGAAAAAAATAGGGTGGCTTGGGGGAAATAACCCGATGGGAGATAGGGTCTACAATTAGTAGTTAAATTTTCATGATGCTCTTGCCTAGTTTTTAACAAACATTTCACCACAAACTCAGGAATTGGTGGAGGCTACTGTATGGGGCACCTGCACAATAATACATATGTTTATTTGTAAAGTCCCAGCTTTCACTATACACATAATTTTGCTGTATGTTCAGGTATGAGTTGTACTCTTCAATAAAAAAATAGTTTTTCAAACAGAGGGTGTTTATAGTCTCTATTCAGGTGTTCCATATTTTGCCCTTCAAATTTTGAGGATGTGCTCATGGGTGCATCAAGAAGGATGGCTGTACCCTTGGACTGGTCCATGCATCTCTTGACCCTTATGAGTCATTCTGCCTGATAGCTGGGGAAAAGCGTAATTGTGTTTTGTGTCCTTGTTCAGCCTATAGATGTTTTTTTTTTTACCCCCTGATGGTGGTTAGGATCATCTGGATGCCATTGGAATAGAGTTGGAGATTGGAGAATGTGCATAATTTTGTTATCAGGGAGATTTTCTGTGAGCTGCCAGCCTTGGTTTTTTTGCTGTAACAATAAATTTCATTTTACTTCAAATGATTTCAAAGACATAGAATATGACCAAACAGTAGTTATTTACATATGGGTCACTACCTCAGAATCCCTCTATACAGGAGAAAATCACAAAGATATTGGGACTAATCAGAGATGCCTTCTGTGAAAGAAAAACTAGAGCTTGCTATCATTAAAGGAGAAATTCATAAATTAATTTGAAAAGATCTCCTCTTAATTAAAAGTGGGCATATTCAAAGATTAAAAATCAGAGAAAAACATTTGGATCTAGTTTGTCATTATTCTCCCAGTAAGTGTGGTTACCATTTTTTCATTAATTTTAAAAAAGTGAGCAGAAATTTTTGGACCAACTACCTTCACCTGTGAATGAAATCCTGGAGGCCTTCTCATGTTTCAAGACTGTACTTTTCAGAGGAGCTAAATAAATGCCAAACATTTTCATTAGTGTGTACTTTTCTTTTGAGTAGTGCACTCATTGTTAAGAAAAAATTCATTCTCAAAGCATATTAGATATTTAAGAATCATTTACAATGTTTGCAATTTGCCAGGCATTTTGAAAATGGTTTTTCTATATGAAAGGCATCAAATTTGTGCGTGAAAAAATATCATCAACAGCTTTTTCCCGAGTAGAGTCCATATCATATATTTAATGTCATTTTTTTCTATCCTAGATTATTATTATTTTTCAAAGTATATTGTTATCATAGAAGGTGAATTTAGAAAACAAAATCATGCATATTGTAAGACTCCACATACAACAGCCTTCCATCAACACACCACACCATCATGGAACTTTGTTACAGATTATGAGATAGTAACATCAGACTATGACCACTAGATTTGGTCCAGAGTGAATATGTGGCACAAATTTTCCATTGTCTCCTCTTATCAGCATGGACTGCTTGATGTGGGTGCTGTGTGTGTTTCATGGCCTCTCATTTGTTTACTAATTTTACCCCTTAATCATCAATTTAACTCCTGGCTTCTTCCTAATACATCTATATTTGGACCACTACTTCTAAATCAAATTCGGGATTTGTGACACTATTACTAGGAAGAGATCCCTTTTGAATTCATTTTTGTGTGTTCTATTTAGCCTGGTCGTCTATTTGGGAGAATTCTATTCCAAAGATTCCCTCCTAACTGCTTCCCTGGCCCCCACTCCAAAACAATGCACAATGGATATGTTCAAGCCACATCCTCAGGGGATCCCCATGGTGGAGGAGGGGCAAGCCAAATCGTAACGACGGACAACCAGCGCCACCAGGCGGTTGCTTTTCCCTGGACCCACATAGACCAGATGGAGACTGATCCTACCAGTTTCAGCCACCTATGCTGGGAGCCGTTTTGGAAACAAGGACCTGCAGGCTAATTTAGCATGCCTCAAACAGGATTTGCATCCCTGTGTAAGTACGGATTTATCTGGTGTCACATGGGATTGGTTAGACTGCCTCCTCATTTTGGTATAAATGTTTCTCATTTTTGTGTTCATTTGTTCTTTGAACCTTGGTTGACTGTGATCTGATGGGGACCTTTTGCAAACAAGGGGGTTTTCTGAATAATCTCTTTAGGATTTAATACTAGTTTAATTCTCCTCTTTTCTTAGGCTGCCTCTGACACCTTGTAGTATTTGCAATTCCTTGAGAGTGGTTATGACCTATCATAAGAGCCGTGCTTGCCCTATACCAGTTAGACTTTAAACAGCAGGAATCCATCTTCGGATTGAGCAGTGAAGGCTCTAATGCCCTTTGACATGATCTGCCATGTCCTTCTGGACATTTTTCTCCATGTTCATTCTCATTCTGTCACTCTCTCCTCTTCCCCACTCACTTTTTGATTGCTTACTCTGATATGTATGGAAAGAGTGTTGTGATGATCAGGGTTCTGTAAGTTTCTGCATAGAAAATAAACACCTGTTTTTAATTGACACAGGATTGCAGGACAGGTATATCATTTTACTTTTGCACTTTCCCATGCATAGTCATTAATTAAAATAGACCATCTGTGTCCATAATATTTTCTTGGGGGTACTGTTGAAAAAGATTTTGAGCTTTCTTCCCACAGAAAAGTAGTGGTTGATTGTGTGTTACCTGCAGTAATTCATTCCCACAAGATGTGCAGCATTCCCAAATAAGATTTTGATAATCCAGAATCAAATGAAATGAATATGCCATAAATGAAAATAAAATCACTAAACCAGTAATTGAAGTCATTCTTACAAATTATTTGGTCCAACAGTTAGGGCTGTCATATACAAAACAGAAGTATGTCATCATTGATTTCAATGATGTCAGAATTATAGTACCATTTAAATGTTTCTTCCTCTACAGGGTATTACATATCATGGATTATATGACATCTAATCCATGGCCTTACACTCTCTGTCTCTAATTTTTTTTTTTTTGGTAGTATATTTTTATTCTATTAGGTATGTGTCATCAAGTAGAGTTCAACTGGAAAATATTTGTTCACAGAATGATTTACAATCCTAAAATAAACCACATTTATTAATATCTACAATCACCTCAGACTGATCGGTAAGTTCCTGGGTAGTTCTCAAGCTCATGTGTAGGAGACCATTTTTTTAAAGTTTATGTTTCTCTTGAAACAAATTTCATCCTGAATATAGTAGTTATTTTCATTTTATTTATGTTATTATTGGTGTAGTGGTTTACTGAAAAACTCTTGCAGAAAATAAAGAATTTCCATATATCACAAACTTATTTTCCTTATCATTTACCTTTTATATTGCTCTCTTTCTTTACTGACATTTTGTCAAATGTTCAATCCTTTATTGACTGTGGTATATTGAATTCTCCTATTAGTAATGTACCACTATTTATTTCTCCCTTCAATATTTCAACTATTGCTTCATATATTTTGGAGCTTGGTTATATATATATATATATATATATATATATATAATTGCTCATATATATCTATTTAATTGCTGACTTTTTCTTTGAACAATTTATCAGTATATAGTGCTTTTCGTTCTACTAGGCAGCAGATTTACTTTTAATTATATCCATTATGGGTTACAGAAAAATCACATCGATTGAGCAGTGTTCCCATTTACACTACCCTACAGTCATAGATTCCCTCATCATGAATATTTTCCATTAGTATGGTAAATTTGTTACAGTTGAACAACCTAGCTTCTTATTATTATAGGGTTAACTGTAGTCCATATAAACTTATACTCTTCCTATTCCCCTCTGAGACCCCTCTTCTTGTTGTAATTGTTACATATTATGTGTTCTTACATTTTATATGCCAACCAAAGGTTATCTTTAGTTTTATCAACTTGAATTTTAGAAAATTTAAACTCTGTAATTACATACCATAACCCAATACATTATTACTGTTATTTTTAATTAGAGAAAGATTGATTTTATGAGAGTTCTTAAATTTTTATGTAATTTGACCCACCGTTGAGTGTCCTTTCATTTTTGTCTGAAGAACTTGCTTAAAATTGTTTGTAGGGCACCCCAAGTAGTGGAAAACTCCTGCAGGATTTTTTGCTTTTTTGTTTCTTTGTTTATTTTAATATAGGGATGCCATATTTTACTTCCCCTCATTTTCAAAAGCCTGTCTCAGTATGTAAAATATTATTAGAAGTGACTCATTTTCTGTGAACCCTTGAAATATTGCATCTTAATCAGTCTTTTTGCATTCTTGATATTTATCTTCATGATTTCTGTGGTGAAATTGTTGCTTGAACTTATTGGGACTCACTTGAAGAAAACATATTTCTTTACTCTTGCAGGTGTCAGAACTCTCTCTTTGCCCATGGCATTTTACTGTGCGATTCCAGTGTGTCCATGCATGGTTTTTCTATGACTTTTTCCTGTATGTTGTTCTTTCTGTTCCTTGATTGTGCATATGCATGCCTTTCATTACATCTGAGAAGATTCCTGCCATTATATCTTTGAATATTTCTTTTGCCACTTTCTCTTTATTTTCTTTCAGTGTCTCCCCAAGGCATGTGTGTAATATTTGGTTTTATACTATATGTCCTTTCCACCAGGTGTAGAAGGGCATACAGATTCCTGAGGTTCCAGTTTCCATTTCCCCTAAAATGTTTTAACAACTAGGCAAGATATGCAGATCCATTTTCTTTCTTTTTTTTTTTTT
>JAQZBX010057975.1:0-17865 GCA_029593785.1 Cabassous unicinctus
TTTTTTTTTTTTTTGGAATAAGGCTTTTTGTAGTGGGAAAAACAGCCTCCTAAACACCTGGCTGTGATCGTTCCCCATTTGGAAGCCCTCTTGGGGCTGCAGCCCTGAGGCTTCCGTCTGCAAGTATCAGCAAATCCCCTGGTCAGATGCCGAAGCACTTCAGAGCAATCGTCTCTCTGCCGAGAGGATCGGCCCACGCTCACGGCACTTTGCAAACATGTGTGGGCTTGAGGCGGTTCAATTCTGAGAAAGTCCTTCATCTGCCCTCCTCCTCCTGTGCCGACACGAGGCCAAGCTCTGAACCCGGGACTCCATATGACAAGGAGTCCTAGCTGGGAAATGCGAGGTCCCCCCAGCCAAGCTTCCTGCAGACATGACCCAGAAATACAGCTCTTTCTTTCATTAGAGAAGTGGCAAGGAGCCAATGTCTCGAATAAAACACTCAAGGGCGGAGCCTGCTCACACATCCCTTGCTTTTAGCAGATGTTCCACGAGAGTGGCTGTCAGAGCTTTTCTGTAGCCCTGAAGGTGTTAAAGCTTCAAGGGCCTTCAGAATATGCCTGTGCTGACAGATTGGGGAAAACATGCTATAGCACTTATGGTGACGAGCATGCAAAAATAGGGCACAGATGTCTAATTTAAAAGAAAAGAAAATTTCTTGGCATTTATATCTTATTAGTCATTACTACGTTTTTCTTGTATTTTGTTCACACATTTAACTTTGGGTTTTCCTTTGATTTGCATTGCCAACTGTGAGCTATCATCCCCATAAAGTGAAATAAATGAATAAATAAATAAGTTATCAATACATTCCAGAAGATCGTTATGAGTAATGGAAACTTCCAGTGGTCCTTGCTGGGAAATTCATTTTAGCCTCCACGTGGTTGTTTTCAAACTAGTCTTTCCACTCAATGGGCCATCTTGACCTGATTCTGTGACGGAGGGTGTCAAATGCTTACAAAAATGTGCATGTGAGGAAGGAAGAAGGCTGCCTGGAAAGCACCTCGAGAAGGTTTAAATAATAATCTTTCTTTGTTTTAATGGTTAGACTTTATGCTAGTATATAAGATAATTTTAACAGTTTTACCTCATTCCCATCCATGGTGTGTGGAGCAGAATTTGAATAGAATCAGAAGTGTAGATTCTACAGTTATAGAAACACTTCCTATATGTGTTAGGTCTTTAGATAAGCTTCTCCAGTGCAGAAGGACTGGCTCATAGACTTAAACAGAGGGGAAAGATTTTAACTCAATAGACAGGAGGGCTTTGGAATCTTCAAAATTCTAGAGCAGCTGGCTGTGCTCACATACAGAAAGAGAAAACAAAAGCAGAGAGAGAAACTGAAATCAGATGAATGACTTGATACACCTTGAGGATGCTTTCCCTAGAAAGCAGAAAGGAATAATCCTGATCCAGGTTGACAGGTGTGTCAGCGGAGAGAAGAGGGGGAAAGGTGGCAGGTTACCAGCATCGTCAAAGCATGTGTTAATTAAATACGTAACAGTTTGCAGTGCTGACAGAGCGGCATTCGCTGTCCTTTTGGGCTCATGATGCAAAGGCACAAGCACTCGCGTGCACACACAGACACACACACACACAGACACCCCACAATGTGGCTTTGGAACTTTGCATATAGTTGTGGATGATCAGTGGGAACATAACATTGAACTTCCAATTGAACAATTCATAGCTTAGTGGTTAACAGCACAGTATAAAGACCAATGCATCTAAATCACAGTCACACATGCTGCTTGTGTGACACTGGGGAGAATCAAGAAACCTCTTTCAGCCTGTTTCCTTACGATAAAGTGCAGATCATGTTGCCAACTCACTCAAATATTATAGCAAACACAAAGTGCTTGTGAGATACTTTGCACATTCTCAGTACTCAATAAATAGTAGTTGGTATTATTGCTTCTTGATCTCTTTTTTTTTTTTTGAGGCCATATCATTAGAGCTAAGTGCAAGGACAATTAACTTATAATGTGCATTCCTGGTTTTGGCCTGTTTACTTATTTGAAATTTTTATATTTAATTGTACATACCTGTAGTCCCTCTGCACAAAGTGAAACATTTTCAGAAGCTGGTAATTGACTCAAATATGCCAGACTCAGGGCAGAACAGAAATGACTTTTATTGTCATTTTGATGGGTAATTCTGAGTCAGAGCTGCTGTCAAGGTCGTGTGTGTTGCACAAGCCTCTTATTCATGCTTGTGGAAATGAACTTCCCGCGCAGCGGTCCATGGAGAATGCTCAGAGTCTATCATCTCAAACATTCTCCCTTTGCTGTTCCTAGGAGGACATGGCTCAGAAGTGCTTTCTTTATAACGAGAAGTCCTCATACGTGGAATTCTAATGACATCCTTCTCCAGCTAATTCTCTCCTCTGGTAAATTTCTAGACATATACTCTCCCAAAACTCATAGAGGGTCCCTTTTCTTATTAATCCACATCATCAAATCATTTTTAATCAGTTATCATAATGTATATGAAGAATATAGCACAGTTTCTATTGCATGGTAAGTAATCAATAAGTGGTAGCTATTACTAGTAGTAGTGGTAGAAGTCTATTTATAGAACATCAATTTTAGCACACTTTTAGAGCAATCATTGAAGTTAAAATCATTAAAGCAATCACAATTTATAGTACCTAATGTTATTATAATTATCATTAGCTTAATAATCCAAATACTACTAATGACACAGCTACTTCATTAATTACCCTTAACCTCAAAGAAATGTATAATGTTCTGGCAAGTCGAGCCCTCAGCTAAATACTGAAGTAGACATATTTGGGTTTGATTCCTTTCCTCTGAACCTTTGTGTGGGAGCCCAGGGCCCGGGCTGTCCCTCATCCTCCTTAAATGAAACACAGCCCGAGGCACGTAGCTATCAGCATAACCTGGACACTGGCTAGTTAAAAGGTAACAAGCCTCCTGAGAGGAAAGAACAGGACAGATGGTACTGCAAACTCTAATCTTCTCAAGGCTGTGTACTCCCTGCCTGAGATAACATCACCAAATACCCCATTTGTGCACTTCATTTAACTCCTGCAGAAACTCTGTTCTCATACCTATGGAATGTCTTTGTTCTGAGACCCCTTATGTTGTCCCAACTTTCCCCTGCTCCTTGTGGAGCACCATCTTCATTCTCTGACTGGCCACCATCGGAGAGTCTTTCCTGTTTGTAAGTCCCAAAAAACTCATGTCTAATCCTTTGCCTGCTGCGTTCTTTGGTCTTGCAGACGCCCCAACCCATACCCTTCATGAGTTGGATTGGAACAATTGGTGAGGCACCAGCCAGGAGACAAAAGGACCACCGGCAGTGGTGGGCATGAGCTCAGGAAGGGAGAATTCACAGGGGAAATTCTGGGTTGGCCTGTAGCGCCCATGTGGGGAGGGGTGGCTGCCTTGCTGGATGGGTCAGGACAGCTGAGAGAATGTGGGGACACCCTGAAGACTCTGGCGGGTGTACTGGTTGTGCTACAGCAGGGAGCAGAGCTGCTGCATTTAAATAAGGAAAGAGGAGACCACCAGATACCATGGACCTTGTTAGGAGCTGGGCAGGTGGCTACTGAGGCAGAACAGGTTGCAAAAGCCTCTGTGAGTTATTTAGAGGAGAAATTAAAGCTAGAAAGAGATAAGCTCCTAGCACAGGTGGATATGAAAGACTCTGATCACCTGTGCCGTGGTGATGATCAGTTAGAAACCTTAACGTGCAGATATGCTTGTGCTAGAGGCTGCAGGTTGCCTGGGGTCCAGGTCTGGAGGATATTAACTACCACTGGGTGGGATCCCTAGGTGTGGGATCCTATGGAGTCCTTCTCAGATAAGGAAAAGGAGGAGGAGTGAGAAATGGAAGAAGATGAGAAGCCCCCAGTCTGCACCCATAATCCGACAGTAGTGGAAGTCATTAGTGGACCAGTCCCTGGGGACCCAGCAGTTACCCCCCGAGCAAAAATTGCATGTGACTATGAGAGATGACACTACTGCTAAGTTAGGTGATTTAGGGCAGAGGCACAGGCAGAAATCTAGAGAGTCCTTGCCTAGCTGGCTTTTAAGGTTATGGGACACAGGAACAGACAGTGTCATGCTATCTGGGGCAGAGATGAGCAAATTAGATTCTATTACCACTCACCCTTCTTTATACCTCTATATACTGCCTCAAATGAGGCAAAAAAAAAAAAAAAAATGCACGGGTGCTAGTTTGGTTCGTTGCTGGATGCAAAACTGTCTGGCCTAATGAAGGAGTTATACCCCACCCCACCCCTCCATTGGCAATCTATGGAAGAGTTACAGGATGTTCTGCAGGGGTTGAGGATGAAGCAAGCTATTTATGTTGCAAAATTTGTGGGGCCTGACACCAAATCTTTTACAGCAGGGATGAAAGATGCTGTGCTGTATACTGCCCCCCCAAATATTATTATGGACGTCTGGTGTCAATCCTGGGCCCCCTCATGGGGCACCCTGTGTGGCAAGCTGTGCAGGCCATAGCAGATCTAGGGGAATCAGAAAGGCTACGAAGGAAGGGGGCTGGCGTTCGGACCGCAGGAAAGGCTCCCCGAGGACATGGTGGTCCTAATCCCATGTAGCATAAGCAATTGTGGGTAGACCTTATTTCTGTGGGCACGGATCTAGAAACAATAGATAGGCAGCCCAATACGTTTTTAGTGAAACTTCGGAGCAAACTCCTTCAGGACAAAATAGTTACAAAACCATCCCCTCAGAATACTAGGGGAGAAGTGAAAGCAGGGGAAGGACTGCCACCCCATCCCAGGAGCCTTCCATTCCCCTAGAGGAAGCCTGTCAGGTGCCCTTTCCCCTACCATAGGGGAGGGGTCAAGATCCCCCGGTTAGTACCCTGGGGATGGAAGGCCACATGTAGAGTTAACTATTCACTGGTCCCCTACTAATTAGCAAAGGGTCTAAGCCTTAGTACTAGTACTAAGTACTTAGTACTAGTACTAAATACTTAGTACGGGAGCTGAATGTACTTTAATTCATGGCAAAGTAGTGTGATTCCATGGGCCAGTACTATGCTAAGCAACAAAATTTGATTTTACAAATTGGAAAGTTACCTCCCCAGAGGAATATGGTGTGTATTTCTCCTATTCCCGAATTTATCTTAGGAATTGTCATTCTCCAAAATGCCACCTTACAGACTACTACGGAGAATTCCACCTCTGATGGAGAGTAATAAAGGCAGTGTTAAAGGGACAAGCTAAGTGGTCCCAGTAAATGTACCCTCACCCCAAAGAATCATGGCAACCAACCAGTACAAACTCCCAGGAGGGCACCCGGTAATTACTGCTACAATTAAGGCATTAGAAAAAGTGGGTATAATAACAACCATTCACAGTCCTTTCAATAGTCCTGTATTGCCAGTATGGAAATCTGAAGCAACATGGCACACGAGTGTAGATTACTGAGAATTAAATAAAGTAACACCAGCACTGTATGCAGCAGGCCCAAACATTGCTGGTGTATTGCAAGGAATTAGTACCCAGTTATGTCACTCTCACTTTGCTTTAGATCTTGCTAATGCTTTCTCTAGTATCTCCTTAGACAAGTCAAGCCAGCCTGCATTTGTCTTCACATTGGAAGGCCAACAGTTGGCTTTTATGGTGCTTCCCCAAGGCTATGTGCATGCCCCGACCATCCGTCCTGGCCTTGTGGCAAAGGACCTGGCCACGTGGAAGAAACCTGTGGCTGTAACCTTATTTCATTATACTGATGATATTATGTTAACCAGTAATTCTCTTTCAGAATTAAAAGTAGCATCAGAGGCAATACAATCTCATCCTAAAAGCAAAGGACGGGCAATTGGGACAAGCTGCAAGGTCCTGGCTGCTCTGCTAAATTCTTGGGTGTTGTTTGATCAGGTAAGACAAAAACTATACCCTCTGCTGTAGTCAATAAAGTACCATGTTTTCCCACACCACAAACTCCAAAACAATTGATTGGGTTGTTGGGGTACTGAAGGCTGTTCATCCTTCATTTAGCTCAGATATTAAAAATCATTATGTGCTAATTGGGAAAGGTCATGGGGAATAGGAGGACCCCCAGCAGGCTGCTTTTAAAGAAGCAAAGAGGGCAATAGCATAGGCTCAAGGACTGAGGGGGGTGGACCCTGCCTTACTTTGTGAATTGGATGTGGCCAGCTCTAATACTGGCTTTGGGTGGGGTTTGTGGCAAAGGAAGTGGATGAATGCCTGATTCACATATATGAGGTGCCTGGTTCAATTCCCATGACCCCCTAAGAGAAGGGATCCAGCCAGTGATCTACCAGTTGTCAGGCAACCAGCCAGCACCTTATTACAAGGAACTTACAGACTGAGATTTTATTTGTTTTAGATTTTTCATCTGTTATTTTTTTTTGATGATTTTTTTTTATTTTATGCACTAAAATCAGGTACTTTACCTGTGAAGGGCAGGCTAAAGGGTGATTGATTGATTGATGAGCACCAGCAGCCTGAGATTATTCCTAGAAGGAAACCCATTTTTCCTACATTGTTTTTGTTTTTTGTTTATTATCTTTTCTCTTTCTTTGTTTCCTTTTTTTCTTTTCCTTATTTTTTTCTCCTTGGTTTATTTCTTTACTTTCTCTAGTTTTTCCCTCTTCTGTTGCTTTTGTTTCATTCCACCTTTTTTTTTGTTTGGTTCATTCCACCTTTTCCTGTTTGGTCTTTTTTCCTTCTTTGTCTTCTCATCTTTCCAGTCTTTTATTTTATTATATTTTTCCTATTTTTTTCTTTGTTTTTTTTTTTATTCCACCTTACATTTTGTCCTTATTCCTATTTTTCACTCTTAATAATGTTTATTTTCCTGGCTTTTTTATGGTTGCTTTTCTATCTTTTTTTTTATTATTACTACTGCTATTATTTTTCTCTTCTTATCTCTTTCCTTTTCTATGGGTTTAATATTTTTTTCAAGGGAACACAGACAACTACAATTATCTAGAGTAAGAAGAACCAAGTGTCAAAAAGGAACCTTACAACACACAAACACACACACACGCACACACAAATAAAACCCTAGAGTGGAAAGAGAAACTAACCATCTGAATAAGAGCATCAAGATAAATAGATGTTTAGGCACCAACAAAAAATTACAAGCCATATAAAGAAACAGGAAACCATGGCCCAGCTTAATGAACAAGCTGAAAACAGGAGGAGATGCAGAACGTGGGACAACTGAACAAGGATGGCCAAAAAATAATCAGCTTTATCTACATAAAAAGAAAATGGATCTGATGGTGATGAATGGCACAATGCAAGAAATGAAAAATATGCTGGAAGCACACAACAGCAGATTTGAACAGGCAGAGGAAAGAATTAGTGACATCAAATATAGCACATCTGAAATCAGACAAATAGTATAACAGATAGATAAAAAGCTAGAAAAAATTCAGCAAGGACTCAGGGAAATGAATAAAAACATGAAACACACAAACATATGCATTATAGACATCCCAGAGGGAGAAGAGTAGAGAAAGGGGACAGAAGGAGTGTTGGAGGAAATAATGGCTGAAAATTTCCCAACTCTATGGAGGAACATGGATGTACATGCCCAGGAAGCACAGCATACTCCAAACAGTGTAAATCCTAACAGGACTACTGAGATATGTACTTATCAAATTGTCAAATGCTCAAGACAAAGAGAGAACACTGAAAACAGCAAGAGAAAGGAGATCCATAACAGACAAGGGAAGCTCAATAAGATTAAGCACTGATTTCTCATCTGAAACCATGGTGGTGAGAAGGCATATAGTTAAGGTGCTAAAAGAAAAGAAACTGTCAGCCAAGAATATTGTATTCAGCAAAGCTGGCTTTCAGAAATGAGGGAGAGTTCAAAATATTCACAGATAAACAGAAATTAAGACAATTTGTCAACAAGAAATCTGTTCTTCAAGAAATAATAAAGGGAATTCTGCAGATTGAAAGGTAAAAAACAGGAGAGAGAGGGTTGGAGGAGAGTGTAGAAAGGAAGATTATTAGTAAAAATAAACTAAAAAGATTAAAAGAGAAACAAAGACAAAATATGACATATATAAACCTAAAGAAAAATGGCTAATGTAAGTAATGCCTTGACAGTAATAAGATTGAACGTTAATGGATTAAACTCTCCAATCAAGACACACAGGTTCACAGAATGGCTAAGGTAATATGACCCATCTATATGCTGTCTACAAGAAACTCACTTTAGACCCAGGGACACAAGGAGACTGAAAATGAATGACTGGAAAACAATTTTACAGGCAAACAATAACAAAAAAAGGGGCCGGAAGAGACTTCAAATGCAAAGCTATTGTGAGAGACAAAGAAGGACACTATATATTAAGAAAGGGAACAATCTATCAAGAAGAAAGAACAATCATAAGCATTTATGCACTTAACCAGGGTGCCCCAAAACACATAAGGCAAACATTGGAAAAACTAATTGGAGAAGTAGATGCCTCTACAATTATAGTGGAGGGCTTTCACAACATTATCACCATTAGACAGAATATCTTGACAGAGGGTCAATAAAGAAACAGAAACCTTGAATAATACGTTAGAGGGTCTAGACCTAATAGACATATACAGAACATTATACCAAAATATAATGGGATATACATTCTTCTAGAGTGCATATGAATTATTCTCCAGGATAGAACACATGCTAGGTCATAGAACAATTCTCAGCAAATTCAGTAAGATTGAAATTATACAGAGTAATTTCTCTGACCACAAAGGAATGACGGTGGAAATCAGTAAGAGGCAGAGAAACAGAACAGGCACAAAGATATGGAAGTTAAACAACACACTCTTAGACAATCAGTGCATGAAGGAGGAAATTGCAAAAAAAATAAGTAATTACCTTGAGATGAATGAAAATGAGAACACAACATATCAAAGCCTATAGGATGCAGCAAAAGCAGTGCTGAGAGGGAAATTTATAGCCAGAAATGTCTATATTAAAAATGAAGAAAGAGCTAAAATCAAAGGGCTAACTGTACACCTGGAAGAATTAGAGAAAGAACAACACACTAATCCCAAATCAAGTGGAAAGAAGGTAATAACAAAGATTAGAGCACAGCTAAATGAAATTGAGAATAAAAAAACACTTGAAAAATTTAACAAAACCAAAAGGTGATTCTTTGAGAAGATTAATAAAATAGACAAACCCTTAGCTAGAGTAACAAAAAAGTAAGAGAGGAGATGAAAATACATAAAATTAAAAAAAACGAGGGAGGGCATATCACCACTGATCCCACAGAAATGAAGAGTATCATAAAAGGATACTTTGAAAAATTGTATGCCAACAAGATGGATAACTTAGATGAAATGGACAAATTTCTAGAAACACCTAAGCTGCCCACATTGACAAAAGAAGAAATTGATGAACTCAATAGACCAATCACAAGAATCGAGTTCTAATTATTCATCAAAAACCTCCCAAATAAGAAGATCCCAGGACCAGATGGCATCACAGGTGTGTTCTACCAGTCATTACAGAGAGAACTAACACCAATCCTGCTTAAACTCTTCTAAAAAAATAGAAGTAGAGGGAGCATGGCGTAACTCATTCTATGATGCCAACATCACCCTAATATCAAAGCCACATAAAGATGCGACAATAAGGGAAAACTAAAAACCAATCTCTCTAATGAAACTGGATGCTAAAATCCTCAACAAAATACTTGCTAATCAAATCAACAACACATCAAATGAATTATACATCATGACCAACTGGGTTTCACCCTGGTACGCAAGGATGTTTCAACATAAGAAAATCAATCATTGTAATAAAACACATTAACAGATTGAAAGAAAAAAAATCACAGGATTATCTCTATTTATGCAGAAAAAGCATTTGACAAAATACAGCTTCCTTTCTTGATAAAAACACTTCAAAAGATAGGAATAGAAGAAACTTTCTCAACATGATAAAGGGTATATGCATGCTAGCATCATATTCACTGGAGTAATGCTAAAGGCTTTCCCTCTAAGATCTGGAACAAGACAAGGGTGCCCACTGTCTCTGCCTTTATTTAACATTGTGTTAGAAGTACTTGCTCAACTCTCTCTCTCTCTTGTCTTTTGACCGGTATTCTTGCCTTCTGCACCTTGCTCTTGCTGTGTTCCCACCACATGGATCAACATGCAAGTAAAACTTGGGCATTTATAACCTATAATGGGCAATTGTAGTCTGTAAATCAGTCCACTTTATCACTCTTCAACCCCTTCCTTTCTCTCTGGGACCCATTATCTGTTATGCTCTCCCATTTCTCTTCCCTCCCTACCTTAATAAATTACTGGCCTAGTCAAAAAAAAGTATTTGCTCAATAACTTAGGCAAAAAAAAGATATAAAAGACATCCAAATTGGAATGGAAGAAGTAAAAATTTCACTATTTGCAGATGACATGATCCTAATCATAGAAAGCCCCAAGTAATCTACAACAAAGCTTCTAGAGCTGATAAACAAGTTCAGTAAAGTGGCAGGATATAAGATCAACATGCAAAAACCAGTAGCATTTCTATACACCAATAATGAATAATCTGAGGAGGAAATCAAGAAAAAAATTCTATTTACAACAGCAACTAAAAGAATCGAATACGTAGGAATAGACTTAACTAAAGATATAAAGGACTTATAAGCAGAAAACAACACAACACTGTAAAAGGAAATCAGAGAAGGCCTAAATAAATGGAAGAATATTCCCTGTTCATGGATTGGAAGACTAAACATCATTAAGATGTCTGTCCTACCCAATTTGATTTACAGATTTAACACAATCCCAATAAAAATTTCAGCAGCATATTTTACTGAATTGGAAAAGCTAACTACAAAATTTATTTGGAAGGACAAGGACATATTGTCAAATAGCCAAAGACATATTGAAAAAGAAAAACAAAATTAGAGGAATCACATTCCCTGTCTTTAAAACATACTAAAAAGCTGCAGTGGTCAAAACGGCATTGTACTGGCACAAAGATAGACATACTGACCATGGAACAGAACTGAGAATTCTGATATAATCCTTGCATATACACTCAACTGATATTCGACAAGGCCACCAAGGCCACTCAACTGGAAGAGAATGGCATTTTCAACAAATGGTGCTTGGAGAACTGGATATCCATATCCACGAGAATGAGAGAGGAACACCATCTCACGCCCTATACAAAAATGAACTCAAGATGGATCAAAGATCTAAATATAAGAGCAAAGACCATAAAGCTCCTAGAAGATAATCCATCTACCTTATAACCCTACTGGTACATGTCTTATAGCAAGTATCAATAGCCTTTTAAATGAAAAAATGAAAGGCAACAATGCATCTTTACAACAATGGACTAAGAGACTGTATCCAGCCTTGACCCATTTAAACTCAGCACCAAGGGCTGCAGCCCCTGCTCCAGGTGAAATGCTAACAGCATTTAAAGGGCCAGCTGCCCTACTGCCCAAAGGGGAAGTAATAATAATGTATTGTTGCTTATGCCCAAACCACACAAACTGGGGAAAATGAAGCCCTTTGGCCATGGTATTGACCTATGCAACCTCCCTGGTTGGGAATTTAAAGCCTATGGGGAGAAGTCATTCAAAACATTGTTATAAGACCACACTTTGTATAAAAATAATGCCAGTAAAAACCTTTATTAAAAATCTCCTATTCCTGCTGGGGCTCTATGTGTACCTATGTGGACTCTTCTTATGCCTAAAGTAGTGTTTGAGTCACTGAAGAAAACTCAGAGAATTCAGAAGGGGAAAATGTGTGGTATTGGAAGCCTCCTCATAAAACCCCCATACCTGGTACTTTGCTATCTACTGATGGAAATATTGCTTGTATACTGTTAGATCAGCATGATCTGCCCCTTCTTGTTCCCCATAAACACTTTTCTTTTCACCCATAGCTTCCTAGCCAATACCTTCCTGCAGTGGACTTCAGAAGTGGGTGTGAACAACAGAAGGGAATCTGTAATATGGGGTGGTTACCCCCAAATTGTGTAATTCCACTGCCAAGCTAAGAAATGATAGCCTTTTCCAATGGCAGGCCCATCACTTAACAACTGGGGCTTATCTGTCCCCTAAAGGATGTTTATTGACTTGTGGGTAAAATGGGTGGCCATATTTGCCCTACAGCTGGACCAGATGGTGTATATGAGGACAACCTTCCTGTCCTTGCCACTTTATATGATTCATTACTGCATATACCCAGTAATTTGGAAATGGCTAAAACTAGGTATAGAATAAAGCACACTCCCTGGTGGTTCTACACATTAGCTGCTTTTGCACCAGGTGGTGCTGCAATTGTCTCCGAAGAACATATAAATGCTTTAGCTAATCACATTGCTCAAGCCCTTGATGATTCTAAGGTAGCTATTTCCTTGTGGAATGATGACTCTACTCAATTGTGTAAGGTAGTTTTGCAAAATAGGGTGGCTTTAGATATTCTTATCGTGGCACGATGTGGGACCTGTGCCCTCATTAATGTTCAATGTTGTGTATATATTCCTGATCACTCCCATAATATTTTACAGGCTTTAAATCATATGCAAGAGCACATACAACATACTTATAAATTAGCTACTGACCCCTATCTGACTGGTTTAAATCCCTTTCCTGGCCCTCGAGACATGCCTTCGTAGGTCTACTAGTTTTTAGTGGAGGACTCTTATTATGCTGTTGTTTGTTATATTGTTGCTGTGGAATGTGGGTGCAATGTGTGTCCTATGGGCACTGCTGGCTGCTGTATGGGGGGTACTGTGGGAGCCCAGGGCTCGGGCTGCCCCCCTCCTTGAATGAAACACAGCCCGAATCATGTAGCCACTGGCATAACCAGGACACTCACTAGCTAAAAAGTTACAAGTCTCCCCTGAGGAAAGAATGTACAGATGGTACTGCAAACTCTAATCTTCTCAAGGCTGTATACGCCCTGCCTGAGGTAACATCACCAAACACCTTGTTTATGCATTTCATTTAACTCTTACAGAAACTCTGTTCTCATACCTATGGAACCTCTTTGTTCTGAGACCCCTTACGTTGCTCCATCTTTTCCCACCTCTTTGTGGTGGAGCGCTATCTTCATTGTCCGACTGACTGCCATCAGAGAGACTCTCCTGTTTCTAAGTCCCAATAAAGCTCATGTCTAATCCTTTGCCTGCTGCGTTCTTTGGTCTTTCAGCCGCCCTGACCCATGCCCTTCAGGAGTTGGGTTGGAACACTTTGATATTCTTTTTCCTTTTTCTTGTAAAGATCTGTTCCTAGAAAGGATCTGGATCAATTGATGCTCCATCAGGGAATTGGCTGATAAAGACAACGAAGTGCTCCTTTATCCCTTCCCTCAGTACTTGTTGTGTGTCATGCTCTCTGCAGCCCTGGGTTTCAGCTGGCGTCCAGCTGGCCCTGGGTGGGTAACAGGTCACACTGCAGAGTCACTGCTCTTTATTATAGAGTCCTCTGGAAGATCAAAACTTGAAACTCAACAGTGTCTACTTCAAATGGTGGATCTGATGTCAGGCACCATAATGGAGGACATTGGGGAAGTATTCTGGAACTGAAGGATGTTCTGGAAGTCTTCTGGAAAGAAGAAGGTAAGGATGTGGAACCAGCCATCTGTAGAGCTGACATTTATTTAGTGGTATTCGAGGTCACATCAGTGTGGACAAAGCCTAGAAGTGTTAGGATTGTGAAGAGGGAGACCCAATGTCGGAGACTTTGCTTTACCCCAAACCCTTTAAGAGACACGAGTGGCTTATTAGTAAGAGAGGACTCACCATTGCCATTAACACTTGGAGAAAGCGTGCTCTGTGAAGTTAGAGATGAAATTGGACAAGCTGAGCTCAAGGGAAGAATTTCCATTGCAGAAGCACATGGGATGACAGGTGTTTAGTATCCCTCAGAGGTCAAGAAGATTTTTAAGTAAAGAGCTCATGCCACTTTCTCTTTTTATCTTTGTTTTTCTTTCATTCTTTCTTTAAAAAAATAAAAATAAAACAAACAAACAAACAAAAAACAACCCTTTAAGAAGTTAAAATACGGTCTTAGCTCCAGGGTCATAGATCGCCAACCCCTGTAGAGTGACTAGGAAGGTCATGGGGGAGAAGAACATAGTGAGCTGTACGAGGGTCTGGAAAGGCTTCTAGAAAGCCTCTTGTGCATCACCAAACCCTTTAGAGGTGACAGTGTAGACAAAACCTAGAAGTTCAAAGAAAATAAATGAAATTCCAGCTTCTACCAGGGTCCTAAGAAAGGTTTTCTCTCTGATTGAGCTTGTTACATAGGGGAAATGACCTCTTCTAAGAATGGTTAGCAGCCAACCAGTCAGCAATCTGGAAACCAACATCCTAGAAGCGCTGTCAGAAAGGCAATGTGCCACTGGAGTTATGAACTCATTAATTAAATATCAGTGTATCAAATGGGCTATGAGCTATTAATTCAAAAGCTATTACTAGCTTTTAAGTTGAAATTATAAGCAAAGCAATTAAAAAGTAACTTCTCAATGAGAGCATTAAGGGAGTATCCTATCTGTTTATGTACAGAAGCTCTTTAACTTGGGGGATTGAATTGCTCCCTTAAAAACAATGGTTCTATAAATGATCAAGCTGCCTGTTTTATTGGAAAGCTGGGATGCTATAGGTAGAAGGTAAAATCTGCAAACTTTCCTATGTGGCAGCAACAACATGTGGTGGCTAATGCTCTCTGTTTTCCACACAAGAAAATAGGTATCATTGTGAAAGATAACAAACCGGGCAGATAGTTGAAACATTTAGGATCTTGATGTCGACTTTTGATTTTCCCTCCTAGCCACCGTGCCTGCAAGTGGGTCAGCTGTGAGCAGGTGATGGCAGCCAGCTGTGCAGTTCAGATGTGGATAACTGAAAGCGTGGCCTCACTCATTAACACAGCATTGTTTTCTCAATGCACGTAGCATTTTTAATCATATCCTAGTAGTCATCTTCCAGCACTCATTTCCTTTGAAGGATAGTAGAAATTCCCTTTCTTGTTATTCCCATCTTCTGTGTCTTGCCCCCTCTATTTTTTCTTGTCTGGTCCTCTTTGATCTCCCCTTATACATTTCTCCTTATCACTTCTTATTTGTTGTCCTCTCTCTAGACTTCAAACACACATGTACGACAAGCAAGGCAGCTTCCAGAATCCTGTGGAAATCCAGTATCTCTGTAAAATTCCCCCTTAATAGAGGGATCTTAAGTAGGGAAAAGGAAACGAACAAGCAACCTCCCTGGAAAGAAGTTATTTCTTTGGACAGAGTTAGCATTCTGGCTGTTCATATCAAGCCATCCTTCTTCTCCTACCTCGCATGCACCAACCATTGCTGGTAGGGGTTTGATTAATGGACAAAAATGTATTCTGAAGAAAAATGAATGCTTTTAGTGGATTGGAGGCAGAAATGCCTGTACTTTATAACCAGTGGCGAACCACTCTGAAAGAGCAGCTGGAGACTTTATATCTATTTAGTTGTGGCTTCTAAGAACTTCTATTATTTTTTTCTCAGTGAATTCTAAAAGGCTCATTTATTCCTCCCAAGTGCAACCTTTCTTTTCTGTAACAAAACAAAAATATCAGGTCCTAAGTTCTCATAGGAAGCCATCTCAACCTGGAAAAATCTATTCATTCTGTAGCTACTACTTTAGCTACAACACTGAACTAAAATGTAGACAGATATCCCTGCTTTCATGGCGCTTACACTTTAGCATTAAAATATTTTAATTAAGTACTAATATCATCAAGTAACGGAAGCATTCTTAGCACACAGTGGGATGGAAAGCCTGTAATTCTGTCATTTATAATACTTACATAAATCATTCCACAGTTAATCTCAGGCACCAAAGGAACTGAATGAAATAAGGATCGTTCCAGGGAAAATGTTATGGAGAAAAGTTCTGGACTTAAATTTCACATCTATGGAAAGAAGCCTTTATGTATTATTCCTTAGGTGTTTTGTTTTTTTGGGGGGTAGGGGGGTGTATGCTGAGGGTAACACAGTAACAGAGAAGAAAATATCTGACTGCTTCCTTAGGAACGGTGGCTACAACCTGTGAGACCAAGAAGTCTAAGTGCAATTGTAGCTTCTGGAGAAGCAGAATATTTTGTAGGGGAAGCAATATAGCACACTGCCCACTTTGGTGCCAATCAACAGTGTCAAAATGGCTATTTCCACTTAAAACATGTGTGCTATTAATAACCTAATCCTGTCCAAGATTCTTTCTTCATTTGTTTAATGGGGACCCTACTCAAAAGAGTTTGCAAAGAGATAATAGGATAATGTGTGTGAAACACTTACACAGTGTTTTCTCCTCAGCAGGCAATTGTGAGCTTCCCCAGGAGGCTTGAGCTTGTTTTGACAGCCAGAGGCTGTGAAGGAAATGCTGGCAGTCTCTCTTTCATCCAGGTGCCACCAGAACCGGGGATGGGGATACTGAGTGTGAGAGAGCTTGTCTGATGTCGTTCCCTGGGCAGGCGAAGATACATGGATAGTTAGTGTCTCCTGGGCCAGGCAGAGAAATTTTGTAAGTTTTATAGAAAGTGTTCAATTCTGCAATAATATCTAAATTATTCTCCACAGCTCTTCTGGAAATAATGTATACTCCTCACGAAAATAGAGCCGAGGCTATCAAATTAGCAAAGTCCAGGATTCCTATTTATCCTGGTGTTAATGAATGATGGAACAGAAGATACAGCAGCAATTATCCCATCACAACAGATTTGCCTCTTTTCTGCCATGTGCTGGATTTTTGATCTGAGAAACGAAAGGAGGAAATAAATAGCTGCATTCTTCACAAGTTTTCCTGGTGCATCAATATTCTGTCCTTAGAAGACTCCTGATTCTTTTAATTAGGGGCAAAGAAATCACAACCACAAAAGCATTAATGTTCATAAAGCTTAAAATCTCTTAAATCTCAGAAGAATTACTTGGTGTAATTAAAAAATGAAAATCTATCATTTAAAAACAATTTGACATGCCATATTTGTATTTTGCATGATAATAGCTAAGAGTCTCATGTTTATTTGTGGTTTACCAGCTAAAAAAACAAAAGAGAAGAACTATCCTTTCTTTTGCAACT
This sequence comes from Cabassous unicinctus, assembly GCA_029593785.1. Classification (NCBI taxonomy): domain Eukaryota; kingdom Metazoa; phylum Chordata; class Mammalia; order Cingulata; family Chlamyphoridae; genus Cabassous; species Cabassous unicinctus. Next base: position 17,070 of record JAQZBX010057975.1, read on the forward strand.
AGAAACGATTATAAGAGAAAGAGGACAAGAGTACATAAATAGATGTGGGAGGGAGATGGAAAAAATCCTGACAGACAAAAATGGTCATATTTTTATCAGTAAAATGAATGCCTTAACTCTAATGGTTTATTTTTCACTTCAAAAATTGTTTTGGTCAGAGAACCCACCAGTCTAAGATGTAATTCAATCATGACAGCAAGTAGAGTCCATCTCCTCTAGGTCTAAAATAATTAATGAATGGGTAGCACAGAAGGGATTTAAAAAATTAATTTAACAAAGACTTTGTGAGGATAGTTTACATGCTTGGGTCTGTGCTCAGTGCTGTGGGAAATGTAGGATGTCTATAAGTCAAGGTCACTGCTCAAATAAGATATCTGTTCAGGGCAAAAGCAAAGAAAGATGGCAGGCTCATTAGAAGACTAGCAAACCTTAAAAATCTTTATTAAAGCTTTCTACGATTGAACTAACCTAGATTCTTAATGTCTGTGGATTCCATTATCTTCCTTTTTCTGACCCAAGCCCTGTGATCACATCTATACTCCATAAACCTGATATTTTCATTCAATTTGTCCCATTGCTTTAGCATATCACAAATTTTGGGATTTTGTGTCTAATATATGGCTTTAAGTAATCTGCTAATGTGACAGTAGGAAGATGAAAGATAATACTTAGATGAATGCCACTAAAAATCCCTTCCAGATAAAATATTGTTCAATATATACACATGGATTAGAAGAATCCAGTCAGGCATCAATGTATCTAACTTTCTGGAAACAATTTCTACTTCTACCAGCTA